>CAUYRH010024839.1:0-16563 GCA_963574655.1 Perodicticus potto | reverse complement strand
GCTTGAGCGTGCGGAAGCAGATGTCGTAGAGCGCCTCGTTGTCGATGCAGTAGGTCTCGTCCGTGTTCTCCACCAGCTGGTGCACGGACAGGGTGGCGTTGTAGGGCTCCACCACCGTGTCCGACACCTTGGGCGACGGCATGACGCTGAAGGTGTTCATGATGCGGTCGGGGAACTCCTCGCGGATCTTGCTGATGAGCAGCGTGCCCATGCCCGAGCCCGTGCCGCCGCCCAGCGAGTGGGTCAGCTGGAAGCCCTGCAGGCAGTCGCAGTGCTCGGCCTCCTTCCGCACCACGTCCAGGACGGCCTCCACCAGCTCCGCGCCCTCCGTGTAATGGCCCTTGGCCCAGTTGTTCCCCGCACCCGTTTGGCCTGCAACAGAGCAAGAGTCGGCGCCGGTCACTAAGAGAGAGGGAGGGGGTCCTGGACACGGGCATCCCCCAGCGCTGCCCTGGCAGGTGGGCCAGAACTTCTGTACACAAAGCAAAATACCTACCAATTTTAAAGCTGCATGTGCACTTTGATCTGGTAATTCCATTCTTCTTATTATTTTTTTTTTCTTTTTGAGACAAATTCTCACTTTGTTGGCCTGGGTAAAGTGCAGTGGTATTATACCTCACAGCAGCCTCAAACTCATGGGCTCAAGGGATCTTGCATCAGCCTCCCCAGTAGCCGGGATGACTGGCATCCACCACAACTCCCAGCGAATTTTTCTATTTTTTAGTAGAGATGGTGTCTGGCTCTTGCTCAGACTAGTCTCAAACTCCTGAGCTCAAGTGATCCACCTGCCTCAGCCTCCCAGAGCTGGGACTACAGGTGTGAGCCACTGTACCCGCCCTTCATTCTTATTCTTAAATAGGTAATTCTTGGACATAGTGAGATTCAAAGGAGACAAAAAGTATACATTAAAAAAAATAAGTTACCAGGGGCGGCGCCTGTGGCTCAAAGGAGTAGGGCACTGGCCCCATATGCCAGAGGTGGCAGGTTCAAATCCAGCCCTGGCCAAACTGCAAAATAATAATAATAATAATAATAATAATAATAATTTACCTTCCCAACTCTTTTGAGCTTTCTCAATTTTGTGCTATGTATACAAGTATCTTCTTTTCAAAAGAATCACATAAGGGCAGCGCCTATAGCTCAAAGGAGTAGGGTGCCGGTCCCATATGCCAGAGGTGGTGGGTTCAAACCCAGCCCCGGCCAAAAACCGCAAAAAAAAAAAAAAAAAAATCACACTTTTCCATGTTAATGGAGTCCCTCAGCTATCATCCAGAATCACTGCTGCAGAAGGTTCTAAGAACTATTTTTTCTGCTCCTGTTATGAACCACTCACAGGAAATGATTCCTGCCCTCAAGGTGTTTCTAGTCCAGCTGCAGAGAGAAGCACCTGAAAGGTTTCTATATTTTACCCAGAGTCAAAGTCACTGGAAAGAGACCTACTTAGTCAGGCTTTACATGGTGCATTTTGGCCAACAGGCTTAAATACGCCTTCCTTTACAGGAGAAATTTTTTTTTTTTTTTATTGAATCATAGCTGTGTACAATAATTCAATCATGGGGTACAGTGTGCGGGTTTGTTTTCACATAGTAAATGAGAAAATCTCATGAATGTTATGTCAATCAGGTTGATAAAAATATCTCAGATTGTACAGAAGAAATTTTTAATCTGAAAGACTGGCTCTTAAATTTAAATTTTCAGTTTGTCTCATTATAATACTAGAGAAAGCATTTGTTGAAGGTGTAACAATTACAGGCCTACACTGGTGCAGATGCACCTTAAAACAGCAGGGAAAGCAGAGAAAAGGGGCTTATTTTTGTTCTTTTCTGGACACTGCAAACAAAATTCCTTTCGCACAAAGGCCTTCACGTGAACATTATTGCTGTGAACATTCATTTTTAAGTTGATATCTAAATTTTTCTTCATAAATTCAAATAGTTGCAAGTAATAGAAATTTAATTTCTAAAAATTAAACACTGCAAATACCTTATCCTATAGAATCAATATAAAGTCAGAAATAAATCTAGTAAGTTGAAACTGATTTTAAATTCCTATGACTACAAGGTGCTAAAAAATGTTATGTATTTTTCAATTGCTCATTTTTCCAAGGGTGACTATTAAATATTGTCAGGATAGAACAAGGCTTGGCATCAGTTCTATTCCTCTTTCTCATTTTCACACATGTACTGAGAAATCCTATCTATACAGGTTCATCTCATACAGTTTTTTCATTTTCAGAGTTACATGCCAAAAATCAAACAGTGATCAAAAAATATTTCTAATCATCTGTCAGCTAACAACTCAATTTTGTGGAAAGCAGAACTGGAAACTGGACTTGCAAAATAATGTGCCACTTCACTTTACATCAGTCATTCATTTCTTGTTTCTGGAAGTACACCCAAAGGGGCATCCGCTGGGCTGGGTGTGGCTGTGTGTACCTCTGATGCCAGCACAGTCCCAGCTACTTGGGAAGCTGAGGCAGAAGCATCGCTTGAACCCACGAGTCTGAGGCTGCTGTGAGCTAAGCTAACACCACTACACTCAGCCTGGGCAAAAGAGCTAAAATATAAATTAAAAAATGAAGTAAAATAAATAAAAATAGAAAAACTAGCTAGGCGTTGTGGCAGGCACTTGTAGTCCCAGCTACTCAGGAGGCTAAGGCAGGAGGATCTTATGAGGTCCCTAAGAATTTGAGGCTGACACTACAGCACTTTACCCAGGGAAACATAATGAGACTATCTCAAGCAAAAAATAAAATTTGCTGAGGAGAAGTTTATAATAGTAAAGAAAAATGAAACAACCCGAATATCTGTTAATAGCAGTGATTAAATAAACCTATGCCAGTCTGTGTCTGTGCAAAGGAATGCTATCAAACATCAGCGAGAGCTGGGCAGCTCTGGGTCCAAAATGGAAAGATTTTCGAAATACACTGCTGAGAGGAAAAGATGCACTAAACAGTGTGTATAGTTGACAGGGGCAAGTGTGTCAGTGTGTGTCTGCTTATGTGTGAGGGAAATTCCAACATGGTCCCCTCTAAAAGGCATGGATGTAAGGACCCACCTGGGGGGAAGGAGATGAATTTGTGACTTGTGCCTTTTGGTCCCTTGTGAATCCTGTACCATGGAAATGCTTTAGCTAGCTTGCTAAACAATTTAACTTTATTGACACATTTAAAAATGCAATTAAGGGCTCCACACCTGTAGCTAAGGCGCCACCCACATACACCAGAGCTGGGGGGTTTAAACCCAGCCTGGGCCTGCCAAACAACAATGACAACTACAACCAAAAAAAAATAGCTGGGCAATGTGGCGGGCACCTGTAGTCCCAGCTACTTGGGAGACTGAGGTAAGAGAATACCTTAAGCCCAAGAGGTGGAGGTTGCTGTGAGCTGTGACGCCACAGCACTGTACTGAGGGCGATATAGTGAGACTCTGTCTCAAAAAAATTAAAATAAAAAAAATAAAAATACAATAAAGAAAGAACAAGTTGTCTCTCAAGGATGGAGCCAGGGGAGTTCAATTTCAACATCATATATTGCTTATAAATTTTTTTTTTTTTTTTTGAGACAGAGTTCACTGTGTCACCCTTGGTGGAGTGCCATGGCATCATAGCTCACAGCAACCTCCGGCTCTTGGGCTTAGGTGATTCTCTTGCCTCAGCCTCCTGAGTAACTGGGACTACAGGTGCCTGCCACAACCCTGGCTATTTTTTGTTACAGTTGTCATTGTTTAGCTGGCCCAGGCCAGGTTTGAACCCGCCAGCCTTGGTGTTATGGGGCTGGTGCCGTAACCACTGTGCTACGGGTGCTAAGCCTGCTTATAAAATTTTAACCAAGACATACTTTATGATAATGAAGGAGAAATTAAAATTTGAAAACATGCCTTTGAGAAATTACTTTCAGTGACATCAGTAAGTGGGGATTACTAAATTATGATGCACAGGGAATGTACAGGGACTCTCTTGGAGGATGTCCAGGATAAGGAGCTTTTCAGAAGGCTGCAGTGTGGCCCCTGTGGCGAGACCTCAGATCCCAAAGGCACACCAGGCTATGTGTTCCACCCAGGTGCTTCAAGGCTCGCAGCACACACCCGCCACCTCCAGCCCCGAGGACAAGCCCTAAGTGATCCACATTTGTTTTAGCTTTGAGAAGGTTAAACACACTGGATACACTGCAGTTTCCAGACGGCACAGGCAGCACCGCACTTGTCTGCAGCCCTGGGCTCATCAGTCAGGAGAGAGCTCGGACTCTCCCACTGCCTCTGCTCCATCTGGTCTTTTGGAGGCACCAAGGTCACTGGCAGGGCAAGCCCTGGGCTCCACAGGGGCCATGCTTGCAGCATGCCTTGCGGGTACTTCAGCTCTCTTTGTGGCCACCCCCTTGTTGGGTTTCTCACAAGCCCTACACAATGCCCTCAGGGAGTTGCTGTCTTTTACGGAGACAGAGGTTCTCTTGCGCTGCCCAGTGACATCTGCCCAGCCACTTTCTCTTAGCAGACTCCAAACTGGTCATTGCCCTTCCTAAGCCCCCACCACACACACCCAGGAGGCAGCAGCCTGGTCAGACTGCAGCACTGGCATGGGAAGGACTGATTCTGGTCAGGTCGGGGCTCTCGTTGTCCTTGGCGGTCCACTGCACCTCTACACAAGGAGAGGCCGTGAGTGCAGCGCTCAAAGGCTGCGACTTCATGCATGTGGCAGAAGCCAACAGGACACAGCAGGAGGCTCTGGGCAGACAGCACACTCAGGCAGTCAGATTCCAGCTGGTTCTAAGTGCACACTAGACTCGAGCAGTGTGATTAGCTGGGAGGTTTGCCCTGCTCTTGACAAAAGTAGGAAGCTGGTGACTTCTGAAAATATTTTGCTGCTGTCTCATAGCAACAGACGTTCCCAGTTAAATATTTGGGGATCATGAATTGAACAGCTTCTATAATGATACACTGTGACATTAATCAGTGACTCCAGGCCGTCTCATAGTCCAGGGCCCACCAGTGACAGAGTAAGGGCTCCGAGTGCTCCCTGCCTCCTTCTCAGCCCTGAATCCAGAAGAAAAGGTTACAAATACAGAAAGAGGTTTAAACAAAGTTGGCCTTCCTGGTGTTCCGTTTTCCCCCACAAACTCTCCAACAATCTAAAAGCACAACTGCTGTCCAACCAGCAACTCACTAAGGGAAAGTTTTAAGAAAAGTCTATTCATATTCAGAACACAAGTGTAGATAACTTTCACTTCTAAAATGATACAATATTGGCCAGGCGCAGTGGCTCATGCATGTGATCCTAGCATTCTGGGAGGCCGAGGTGGGTGGATTGCTTGAGTTCAGGAGTTCTAGTCCAGCCTGAGCAAGAGCCTGTCTCTACCAAAAATAGAAAAATTACTCATGTATTGTGGTGCACACCTCTACAGGGCATAGAGTGAGACTGTCTCAAAAATTAAAGAGAAAGAAAGTTACACATTACTAATGTGAGTTTTTATTTATTTTTATTTTATTTTTTTGAGACAAGAGTCTCACTTCATCACCTCCTGGGCTCAAGCAATCCTCTTGCCTCAGCCTCCCGAGTAGCTGGGACTGCCGGCGCCCGCCACAATGCCCGGCTATTTTTTAGAGATGGGGTCTTGCTCTTGCTCAGGCAATCCACCTGCTCGGCCTCCCAGAGTGTTAGTATTACAGGCATGAGCCACTGCACCCAGCATAATGTGAGTTTTTAAACCACGTCAAACTACACACATATCTCTGGAAATGCAATGACATGGATTATTTTACTTTACCAACTCCAACTGAAACAATGAGCTATAAACCTAATGAAGATAGACCATCCCCAACTCATGAACTAATTCCATCTTTTATTGCAATAGTTTAGTCAAATAACATAGTATGTTTATGTATTCTAGATACTTCTCCATTCTCTGTAACAAACTTGAACCAAATAGGCATATTCATTAAAACAATTCACATTTCATTTTCTTTTTTCTTTCTTTTCTTTTCTTTTCTTTTTTTTTTTTTTTTGAGACAGAGTCTCATTATGTCGCCTTTGGTAGAGTGCCATTGTGTCACAGCTCACAGCAACCTCAAACTCTTGGGCTTAAGCGATTCTCTTGTCTCAACCTCCCAAGCAGCTGGGACTACAAGTGCCCGCCACAATGCCTGGCTACTTTTTTTGTTGTTGTTACAGTTGTCATTGTTGTTTAGCTGGCTCGGGCTGGGTTCGAACCTGCCAGCATCAGTGCATGTGGCTGACACTGTAACGGGGCTGAGCCACAATTCACATTTCTTAACTAAAATGTGTTAATTTGTTACAATTACAATTAAAGATATTTCATGTCAGCTCAGCACCTGTGGGCTCAAGCGTCTAAGGCACCAGCCACATACGCCTCAGCTGGTGGGTTCGAATCCAGCCCGGGCCCGCCAAACAACAATGATAGCTGCAACCAAAAAATAGCCGGGTGTTGTGGTGGGCACCTGTAGTCCCAGCTACTTGGGAGGGGGAGGTAGAAGAATCACTTGAGCCCAGGAGTTGGAGGTTGCTGTGAGCTGTGATGCCACAGCACTCTACCCAGGGCAAAAGCTTGAGGTTCTGTCTCAAAAAAAGAAAAAAAAAAAGATATTTCATGTCAGTACAACTATCAAAAATTTAAAATATTCTGAATAAAAAATAGGGATGGGCAGGTCACAGTGGGTCATGGCTGTAATCCCAGCACTTTGGGATGGAGGCAGAAAAATCACTTGAGGCCAGGAGTTCAAGACCAGCCTAGGTAACAGAGTGAGACCCTGTCTTGAAAAAAATATGCAGTATATAAATAGAAATTCATGTCTCACAAGCAAAGGTGCAAGAAGCTATTCTGGAGACAGTTTAAGTGCCAAATGTCATTTCTAACATTTTTTAAGGCTTACAGGGACAATTAGATCACTAAATGGGCAGCATGGGTCTGTCCTCATCTATGGACAGAGAGAAAGACCTTTCACTCTCCCAGTTTTCAGTTCAAATAAATTAAGCCAAAGAAAATTTCCACAGTTGCTGAAACTGTTGCTGTGAGAAACTAGCCTCTCGCCACTTCCATAGTTTGTGATGATCAAATTTCAGAAAGACCAGCTCATGGCTTTGACTCTGGAACTCTGTCAGAATCCCGGCTGCTCTGTGCTGACAGTGTGGAGAGGCTGTTCTGGGCAACCATCCAGGCTGGGCGAGGCTCCTGGGCTCTGGCCAGGCCTAGAGCTGAGCAGACACTGAGCTGGGCCATGAAATCTGGCCTCCTGCAGGCCAGTGTTACTGCTTTCTGTGACCACACCTCTCAGACAGACTGAAGTTGTACTTGAGGCTCACAAAAGGTTGTAAAAAATAATATAATGAATTGTCAACATACTTGCCACCCATCTTAAGGAGTAAGACATTCCCATGTTACATGAAACCCAGTGTAACAAGTTTAAGTTTGAACATCTTAAACAATGTAGAAGTGGATAGTTTTTTCCTATCCTCTCTCAAAAAGCAGAAAGGAGGTATGTGTGCTTCAGCCAACCCCCTGGCCTGGGAGCAGTGCTCACCCAGGGCTATGTGTACAGATTTCTCTTTCCTCAGGCTGACCATTTGTATACAGAGCGACCAGATTCAGAACTGTTTTTATATTTCCTAAAAAGTGAAACCTCTCACAGAAGAAGTATTCATTCAGTTGCTGCATTTCTTTAAAAGTTTAATTTTAGGCTTGGCGCCTCTGGCACAGTGGTTGTGGCGCCAGCCATATACACTGAGGCTGGCAGGTTCAAACCCAGCCCGGGCCAGCTAAACAACAATGACAACTGCAACAAAAAATAGCTGGGTGTTGTGGCGGGCTCCTATAGTCCCAGCTACTTGGGAGGCTGAGGCAAGAGAATCTCTCTCTCTTTTTTTTTTTGTAGAGACAGAGTCTCACTTTGTTGCCCTTGGTAGAGTGGCCATGGCCTCACACAGCTCACAGCAACCTCCAGCTCTTGGCAAAAGAATCTCTTAAGCCCAGGAGTTTGAGGTTGCTGTGAGCTGTGATGCCATGGCACTCTACCAATGGCAACACGGTGAGACTCTGTCTCAAAAAAAAAAAAGAAAAAAGAAAAAGAAAGTTTAATTTTAGACCAAAAAGTGCAACAAAACCTGCTCTTAAATGCTGCTGGTGGCTGCAATCTGACTGGAAGGACTATAGCAAAGTGAGCAGAGAGGGACCAAAAGTGTGCCCTGTGACCCACTGATTTTACTTTGAGAATCTATTTTGAAATCAGAGTCAGAAACAGACACATACAGACTTTAGTTCACAGAGATTCATTACAACGATCTCTGTAAGAGCAGAAATTGGAAAGAAACTAGCCATGATAAACTTAACTAATTACACATATAAGCTATTAAAAATGTAGATTTTTAGAAACTACATATTAACAAGGAATATGGTTTATAATATAATGTTCAGTGGAAAAAAGATACAAAATGATATAATGATCACAACTACCCGAAAAAACAGCCCAAAGAAAAAAAGGTGGAACTGCAACTCAGTGGTGGACAAGGATTATCCTAAAACAAGCAATGCTCAAGGAGTAGGACATCAGCCCCCTATGCCGGGAGTTGCAGGTTCAGGCCTGGCCCTGGCCAAAAACTGCAAAAAAAAAAAAAAAAAAAAAAAAAGGCAAGCATATGGAATAATTTTCTACCTCTAAATTGTTAATTTCTTAAAAAAGTGGTTATATTAGTTTTTACTGGAAAAAAGCAAGTAAAAATTAAAGATAAATAAATAGAATTAATTTAGAATGGAAGGGAGGATCTCCCTTTTTAAAATAGCAATATATTCCCTTTTAGTGAGACAGTGACAACCATGTCACCTGCTGTGCTTCCTTTTTTGGGTTTAGTTGCCAGAAACCCAGAGCTAAAGTTAATTTTCAGCCACAGCTGAGTCAACTCGCAGTTGGCTTTCTGTTTTCAACTGCCACAGCTATGCCACCGGTCGCACTTTACATTGTTTCATATCCTCAGAAGCAGGAAAGGTATGTGTGTTACATAAATAAAACTTTAAAATCTTTTTTGTATATAAAATTTTCCCATGTTAACCAATACTAATTCTTAGCAGTTTTTAAAATACTGGCCCGTCTGGTGAGAAAAAAATATTATTTTAATTGCTTTACACCCCTAGTCGCTAGCAAATTTTGTCCCTAGGTATTTATAGCTTTTATTATTATAGTGAATAGGATATTTTTCCCAATGTACTTTAAAACTGATTATTGCTTTCAAGGTGATTCACTTGCCTGGGACTTTGCCAATTTGGGCACTTAAAGTCCAGTGTCCTGGGGAACGCTTTCCCTCAGTTTCAGGCACATCAGAATGGCTGGTCACCCAATAGCAAAAATTATGAATTTCTGAATATTTTAATCTGTGTCTGGCACTAGTCATTTTTCAGCTGATAGGCTACCTGGAAACTCCAAAGGAATCATTCCATCTACAAATAACAATTCTGCCTTTTCCTTTACGTGATTTGCATCTCCTTTTTTCCTTTGGATTTTGTGCACTGGCTAAAGCCGCCAGAACGTGAAATAACAGTAAGGACAACGGACATCTTTTCCTTATATCTAATTTTGTTGGGGATACTTCTAATGTTTCAGGAGTATGATGTTACTATGGGTTTCTGGTAGCTAATCTGTAGATAAATTTATTTCTACTTCCTGCTTACATAGAAGTATTTCTGTCCTCTACAAATTAGGAACACATACTGAATTTCATTTAAAAAAAAATTTTTTTTTGGCATTTATTAGAATGTTGTCTGTCCTAATCTATTAGCAGACTTTCTAATGTTGAATCATCCTTGCATTCCCAGGATGTTGCTAATATTTGTCAAGCCCTTATTATATATTAGATGTTCTAAATATTCTTTAATCCTTACATCTCACTAAGAGGTAGACAGTGTCACTTACAGATGAGAAAATTAAATCATAAAGAAGTTAAAAATACCAAGTCCAAGCAAGGTCACATAGTGAGTGGAAGGGCCAGGATTCAAACCCAGGGAAATGCTTAACCATTGTGTTAACCTGCCTCAGTCTCACCCACTCATGGTTTGCTATATTTTAAAAACATAACTACATTTGATGGTCTAAATATTTAGATGTCTGCATTTGTATTTTAAATAATATAACCTTCCCTGGTATAGTCTAGTAGAAGCTACCCAGCTTCATAGGAAATTTTAGGAAATTTTCCATCATTTCCTCTCTGGAATGGTTTAGATAAGAGGATTGTCTTTTAACTCAATTAAACTATCTCTACCTGGTACCTTTTAAGGAAAGGGTTAGAATGTAGATTTTTGTTATGTATTTGATTCCTATACCATAGTGCAGTGGTTCTCAACCTTCGTAATGCCGCCACCCTTTAATACAGTCCAAAGGGGTCAAGACCCACAGGTTGAGGACTGCTGCCATAGTGCATTTGTATGCCAGGACTCAGCATTATAATTCTCACTTCCTTGAAAGACACTACCTTTCATAGGTACTGGAAATACATTTGCTGATTGATTGCGGTATTTCTGTTGATAAATAATAATTTTTCCCTCTTTCTTAACAGTTAAGTGTTTTTTTTTTTTTGAGATAGAGTCTCACTATGTTGCCCTTGGTAGAGTGCCATGGCATCACAGCTCACAACAACCTCAAACTCTTGGGCTTAAGCAATTCTCTTGCCTCAGCCTCCCAGTACCTGGGACTACAGGTGCCCGCTACAATGCCCAGCTATTTTTTTGTTGTAATTGTCATTGTGTTTAGAGGCCTGGGCTGGGTTCGAACCTGCCAGCCTCAGTGTATGTGGCTAATGCCGTAACCACTGTGCTACAGGTGCCGAGCCTGTATGATATTTTTGATCTTATGAATAGACTCATTTGTTTTTAAAAAAAAATAAAGAAGAAAGTAGGAAAGATGGAGCCTACCGAAGATGAAGTTATCAGGTCGGAAGAGCTGCCCGAAAGGCCCAGACCGCACACTGTCCATGGTGCCTGGCTCCAAGTCCACCAGGGCGGCTCTGGGCACATATTTCTGAGCTGAAAGAGGAAAAAAGTTAATTTCAGGTTTCTAGAGCAATTGACTTCCTTCTAGCAAATTCCATCAGCTAGAGCTGTCTGGAATAGATGAATTGTATCTTTTCAGAGGGAGTACTAGGACTCTCTTAGAATCACAAAAACTTAACACTGGGATAAGGAAGCAGCTCGGGCATGAACGAGCAGAAGTTCCAGAAAAGGCAGGATGAGAAATCAGGTCTCCTGATTTCCTGCCTACTGTATTTTCCAGTTCACCCTGACACCTCTTTCCTGTTGGGAAGTTTTACTTTTTTAGTGCCACAGAAAAAAAGTATTTGTTGAGGCAAATTGCCAGGTTGCCATGACATCTTTTGCTCTTTCCACCTCCCCAAGGCACACACATATATGAGCCCACAATACAGTATGGGCACCGGTGACAGGTGGCCTCATACTGACTCTGTAAACCAGACTTGTCCTTATTCATGAGGAAGAGTGTTCTGTGTAGCAGTTTCCTTGTGAGCACTTTCATGCCAACTGGGCAAGAAATAGTTCCCAGCGAGGATGGGGTTAACATCCCAGACAGGACCTGCCCCACAGCTGCTGCTCAGCTCCAAGAAGGGAAGTGACTAAGCTGGACAGAGGGGGAGCAGGGAGTGGATGTGCACTGGGTCTTCCTGAATGCCAGCCATGTGTTCTATCTTCTGTGCCCTAGCATTGCAGACCTTTTGTCATCGCTGCTTAAATGAAATAAAACCCAGTGAATCATGAATACTGTTCTTCCCAGATCTTGTGCGGACAAGCAGGAAGTGACTCCAACAAGTCTGGTGACAAACTCAGGACAGCATCTCTGGGGGTGCACGTCACACGTCCCGGCAAGGGCAGTTCCTGCCGGGTTTTAGTTTTTGTTGTTTTGTGAAGTGCATGCACCACTTTTATAAAAAAAGCTTGTTCAGGGGGCTGCGCCTGTGGCTCAGCGAGTAGGGCGCAGGCCCGTATACCGAGGGTGGCGGGTTCATACCCAGCTGCGGCCGAACTGTAACAAAACATGGCGGGATGTTGTGGCGGGCGCCTGTAATCCCAGCTACTTGGGAGGCTGAGGCAAGAGAATCGCCTAAGCCCAGGAGTAGGAGGTTGCTGTGAGCTGTGAAGCCACAGCACTCTACCGAGGACGATAAAGTGAGACTCTGTCTCTACAAAAAGAAAAACAAACAAAAAAACAACTTGTTCAGGGAGGCGCCAGTGGCTCAAAGGAGTAGGGCCCCAGCCCCATGCCGGAGGTGGCGGGTTGAAACCCAGCCCCGGCCAAAAACTGCAAAACAAACAAACACAAAAGCTTGTTCAAGTAATGCATATGTGCAGTCACAATGTACGTGGATACTAAGACAGGACTGGTATTACGCCCAAACTCGAATAAGGCACAGCTCGGAATTTTTAGTAAATTCCTCTGGGTATCCAGGACCGCCCGTAGTTTTCAGCAGTGTAAAGTCTTTGTGGAAGACTGCAAAGGACAAGAAAGTCACTTAAGAAACCGTTTTCACATTTTTAGCCAAGAATCCAAATAATAGACAAATTTTACATTGAAAATTGAGAAAAACTCTAGTCCGTGTTTCTCGCCATTCTTAGACCTGGGCAAGACCCCCGGGCTGACTTCGGAGCCCGCAGCGGGGCCTGTTCCCGCGCTCAGACCCGGTTTGAAACCAGCGGCCGCGGATCTCCCGCCTCGCTCCCGGCGCCGTCGGGGCGCGCTCCTCGGGGCGCGGGGCGCTACTCACACGATGACTCATTGTAGTAGACGTTGATTCTCTCCAGCTGCAGCGCCGAGTCGCCCACGTAGCCTCCGGCCGGGCCGATGCCGTGCTCATCACTGATCACCTCCCAGAACTGGGGAAAGGCGAGGGTAGGGGACAGACGGTCAGAACCGGGGCCGGCGGGACGCGGCGGGGACCGCGGGGAGGGGTGGGAGTGAGGGGCGGGATCCCCGGCGCGCCCTCCCGGGTCCGCCCAGCGGGCGCGCCCCCCGGGGAGGTCGCGCGGGCAGAGCCCGGACCCCGCCGCCCACCTTGGTGCCGATCTGGTTCCCGCACTGGCCCGCCTGGATGTGCACGATCTCCCTCATGGCGCGCGCTCTGCGCTCCGGCCCCGGCTGTGCGGACGGCTGCGGCGACTGCGGGTCTGCTGCGCCCCCGGGGACTCGCCCCGCGCCGCCCCGCCCCTCCCACCGCCCCGGCCAATGGCTGTGGGCCGCGCCCCGCCCCGCCCCGCCCGCACCGGCCACCCCCGCGCGTCTGGGTACCCCCGCCCCGGGGAGCGCGGAAGGGAGCGGGCCGGGACGGTAGGCGCTGCGGGTGGCCGGGGACGCTGGAGCCCGGGGGCTGGGGCGGCCCAGGCCGGCGGGCAGCGCTCCAGGGGTCTCTGACCCCCGCGCCGACCCAACCCCGTCAGCATTCCGAGGTCCGCGCCCTCCAGCCTCCCGCACCGCCCGAGGTGTGGGCGCTTTCCGTCCCTGCGGGGTTTAGCGCAGGAGGCTGCGGGGCGGGGCCCGAGAGCGAGCAGCCCCAGCCGAGCAGTCGCTGGTCCTCGGGTCCCAGCTGGACAACGCGGGGGCCCTTCTGCCCTCTTCCCTATCCCCTCTCCCCGCGCCAAGGTTCTTTGTTTGGAAAAATTCGAAGCTTGGGACGCAGTGAGCAGTGTGGAAAGAAACTTAAGCCACACAGAGGCTGGTCGGTCTTCTCTGTCATCTGAGTCGGAGGTCCTGGCAGACTCAACTGAGTGCTCCCCCCAGGACTGGAGATAATTCTGTTATCAAAGCAGGACCCCATATTTCCGCTATAAATGGCTCCCAGGCCCCTTGGTAGCCTTGACCTGCTCTGGACCCCAGCCCTCCTCCCTCGCGTTTGCTGGACATGCCCTTTGGGAGCCTCTCTCCTTTGGGCCCTCTGGCAGGCAAGGTTCTAACTTGTCAGTCTGGGTGTGGGCTGTCTGGGCGTCCTAGCTGCCCCAGGGGCTGTTTACTGATGACACCCCCACCGCACACACACCCATACAGCTGGCCCAGTCTCCTCTCACACACATACCCAGTGCTGCCAGGCAGAAATCAAGGTTTCCTCTGGGCCTACATTGTGTGGAGTAACTGCTGGCGATGAGTCAGGGTGACTTGGCTTTTAATGCTGGTTCTGTTTTCGATGAGCTCTGACCTAACTCAAATCCTCTGAGCTTGAGTTTACTTGGTAAGATGAGCGGTTATCCCAGGGGCCACAGAGGGCTTCCTAGGCTCTGGAGCCCTGCGACTGTGGCACCTACATCAGAAGGAGCGGCAGTGAGCATCTCCAGGGAACGCCTGAGGACATCCACCTGACCCCTCCAGGCCCCAGGAAACACACGACGAAGCAAGTGAGCTCTGTAGTTGGCACAGGCAGTTTCTTTTTAGACATATGAAAACTTTGGGAAAATCCCGTGTGTGTGTGTGTGTGTGTCTGTCTGTCTGTTTGGAAGGAAGTAAGAGAACTTTAAAACATATTTTTTTCTAGAGTTTCGCAAATGTTTCCAAATGTAGGGATTTTTTTTTAGCTCTTGAACCCTGCCTCACCCCTCCACCCAACATTCTCCTTTGCTTCCTGTGGGTCCCCACGCCTTTCCACACAGGGACATGAATGGCCTGGCCCATGCTCCCCTCTTCAGTGTGAAGGAAAGTGTCCACTTCAGGGGTTATGGTGGTTTGCTGAAATTGCTGCCTTTTCAATGATACACTTTGAGCTGGGACCTGAGTTTAAGGTATCGGATGGAGCCAGACAGCAGGTGTCTGTGTGGCTTCAGGAACTCATCACCAGGCTTTAACAAGGGCTAAACTTACTTGCTGGAGTTTCCGGGATCCACTCCTTTGTAGGCAGCCCTTCAGCCCACTGTAATGGGAGAGGGTGGGGAGGGCTCATGATGATGATTTGTACAGAACTTCTGGAATCATCACAGTGATCTTCCAAGGTAGGGATTCTTGCAGGTAAAAAAACCGAGGCTCAGCTCAAGACTGTCACCTTGCTGGCAAGTGGGGCTGAAAGGATTCCATTGGTGGTCTGGAGCCTGCCCTTAAAGACTGAGGGGCCAGAATGAGAATACACACAGGGACCCTGTAAGGCCTTATGTCTGTGTCTGGTAAGTCACAAGTCAAGCTTACACAAAGCCATAGAAGACACATTCTACCTTCCTACCTTAAAGAATATGCCTGGTATCTGGAAAACCATGGTGACTGCATCAGAGCATGGGAGAGGGGACTGGCTTCCAGCCCCTAACTTTCAGCTCCCCCCTCTCATCACCCCCAGCTCATCTGGGCCCCATTGCCTGGTCTAAAGTAGCAATGGAGCTCTGCTATGCCTACGGCCTTGGTGCCCCCGGCAAGCTAAGTTCCCCCCTGGTCCGCCTGGCCCTTATCTTGCTGTCTGTGCTGTGCCTTTTACCACATTCTTTTCTTGTAGGGTTTTTTATTTTTTGCAGTTTTTGGCCAGGGCTGGGTTTGAACTCGCCACCTCCGGCATATGGGGCTGGCACCCTACTCCTTTGAGCCACAGACGCCGCCCCTCTTACCACATTCTTCCTCCTCCCAGAGCACTGGGTTCTGTTTCAGTCCACCTGTCTGTGGAAAGGACTCTGGACTCACCAAGCGGCTGTGAGTGCTGGTGTTTACAGCACCTGGCATGCTGGCGGAGCACTTGCCTCCCTCTGCAGTGCAGCTCCAAGGCAAAAGGTGTGTGGTCCCAGCCTTTCCAGGGTTGAGAAGCCTAGAGAAAGGGACTGGTGGGGCCGGTCAGGCTCTTGAACTGGGCTGGTGATGGCCATGGTTGCCATTATGTTCAACTAAAATTACAGCTCTTGAAAAAATGAGTGATATCAGACCATTGTGTTTTTATGATTTTATTCTTGGAGGACAGAGATGGGATTTCTTCAGAAAGAAGTGGACACTCCACCTGCCAAGGTTGCAGGGAGCATCAGATGTGGGACAGGAAGGGGGTATGGGCAGTGCTCTGGCAGGGCCATCCTCTCTGTGGCCCTGGACCCTAAGGGCTGTGCCACGCTCTGCTCCTGTCGTCTGGCTGCAGTGGGCAGGCTCTGGCCAGCAACAGTAGCCAGGCCAGCTGTCAGTCGAGCTCCTTTGTTCCCAGTGCCTTCCATGCAGTGTTGTCAAAGCTCACTCTCTGGAAGTTCTCCTGAAGGGGGAACCAAGGTCTGGCTGATCTGTTGAGTGGGCACCTGGGTCAATGTCAACAGTGTGTGAACGGTCAGTCTGCCCCAGGGATCCTTCTTACAAATAGAGGCCTCAGAGTTCAGAAAGGTGATCTGTGGACCTGCTAAATGCTGGGCTATGCTTAGTGCAGTCTAGGTAAGAGCATTTTCTTAGGTTCTAATTCTTTTGAAAAATAGTATTTCAAATAGAGTGTTTTTTTTTTTTTTTTTTTTTTGAGACAGAGCCTCAAGCTGTCACCCTGAATAGAGTGCTGTGGCATCACAGCTCACAGCAACCTCCAATTCCTGGGCTCAAGCGAGTCTCTTGCCTCTGCCTCCCAAGTAGCTGGGACTACAGG
>CAUYRH010024838.1:0-35856 GCA_963574655.1 Perodicticus potto | reverse complement strand
TAGGACAACCTCTACAGGAGAATTCTGTTAGCACCACTTATCTTGTAAGAACTAATTTCTATACCAAGTAAAGGAATTATAGGGTCGAATGGTAGGTCTAGTTTTAGATCTCTAAGTATTCTTCAAACATCCTTCCAAAAGGAACGTATTAGTGTGTATTCCCACCGGCAATGTAGAAGTGTTCCCTTTTCTCCACATCCACGCCAACATCTCTGGTTTGGGGATTTTGTTATGTGGGATAATCTTACTGGAGTTAGGTGATATCTCAGAGTAGTTTTGATTTGAATTTCTCTGATGATTAAGGATTGTGAGCATTTTTTCATGTGTCTGTAGGTCGTGTGCCTGTCTTCTTTAGAGAAGTTTCTCTTCAAGTCCTTTACTTGGTATATACCCTGAAAACCAAAAATCACATTATAACAAAGACATCTGTACCAGAATGTTCATTGCAGCCCAATTCATAATTGCTAAGTCATGGAAGAAGCCAAAGTGCCCATCGACCCACGAATGGATTAATAAATTGTGGTACATGCATACCATGGAATACTATGCAGCCTTAAAGAAAGATGGAGACTTTACCTCTTTCATGTTTACATGGATGGAGCTGGAACATATTCTTCTTAGCAAAGTATCTCAAGAATGGAAGAAAAGGGCGGTGCCTGTGGCTCATCAAGTAGGGCGCTGGCCCCATATACTGAAGGTGGCAGGTTCAACCACGTCCTCAGCAGAACTGCAAAACAAAAATAGCCAGGCGTTGTGCCAGGTGCCTGTAGTCCCAGCTACTCGGGAGGCTGAGGCAAGAAAATCACCTAAGCCCAGGAGCTGGAGGTTGCTGTGAGCTGTGTGACACCACAGCACTCTACCAAGGGTGTTAAAGTGAGACTCTCTCTCTACAAAAAAGGAATGGAAGAAAAAGTATCCAATGTACTCAGCCCTACTACGAAGCAAATTTATAGCTTTCATATGAAGGCTATAACCCAATTATAGCATAAGAATATGGGGAAAGCGGTGAGGGAGGGGAGGGGAGGGGAGAGGATGGAGGGAGGGAGGGTAAATGGTGGGGCCACACCTATGGTGCATCTTAGACAAAAACTCACTAAATGCAGAATACAAATGTCTTCATACAATAAATAGTAAATGACATGATGGCTATGTCAAATAGTTTGATGAAAACGTTTCAGATTGTATATGAAACCAACACATTGTACCCCTTGATTGCACTAATGTACTCAGCTATGTTTCAACAATAAAAAAAAAGAACTAATTTCTAACAACTATGAGTGAAACACACACACAAACACACATACACATGCATGTGTGTGCACGCACGCTACTACATTTATACACAACATGCATTTAACTTTCTTGGCAGCCATAGTTGATTTATTTTCAGTTGGCAGTTAACTAAAATCCTGAAGTCTTTTTCACACAAATTGCTGTCAAGATATGTTCAAATATCAATTGCTATGCAGCACATTAGCTATTTTTCTCAGCTTTTTGTGATCTGAAAATTTTATAAGCATTCAGTTTTATCTTTATCCAAGTAACTGATGAAAACATTAGAGAGGAAGGCTTAGGACAGAATCCTGTGTGATCACTCTTGGGAACCATCATTCAATCATTTGAATCCACTATCATCCAAAAGTGACAGTACTTGATTTTTCTGACATCTGGCCTACATTTGTTCAAGTGGTAAACAAGTAAATCATGAGTGATTTTAACACATTGCTATAATACACATATGTAACCTTCCAGTAGTTGGTCAGTGTTGTACACTAGCTGGGTTGGTGGACCAGTACGGGGTGGTTAGGAACTGGGCCACACAACAGAAGGTGAGTGTGTGGGCGAGAGAGCCAAAGCTTCATCTGTATTTTCAGCAACTCCCCATTACTTGCATCACTGCCTAAGCTTCTGCCTCCTGTCAGATCAGCCACTGCATTAGATTGTCACAGGAACAATAACCCTACTGTAAACTGTACATGTGAAGGACTTATGTGGAACACTCCTTCTAAGAATCTAATGCCTGATGATCTGAAATAGAGATGTACTATGCTTGAATCATCCCCAAATCATCCCTGCTCCACCATGGTCTGTGGAAAAATTGTCTTCCATGAAACTGGTCCCTAGTGACAAAAAGATTGGGGACTGCTGTTATTAGATACCACTTATTTAAAAGAGCGAAGGGAGTGGGTTGTTTCTATGTTTGGATTATGCATCTATACTGATTTCTAGTCATGATTTTTTATCTTTTAGGTTCTTACAGTTCATTCAATTTTATAAATAATTCTTCAATACCCTCTGTGTATTATGTGTTATTATGGTCTGTGTGTTTTGTTCCCCAGTTATATGCCATCTACTCTGCAATTCCTGCTCTCAAAATGCTCACTGACTGCTCCATAGAGTGTTTCTAGAAGTTTATATCAATGTCACTCATTTGTGGTTTCATAAATTGATTATTTGAAAAAGCAAGATCGTATTTGACAGTCCCATGATGACCACAGCTATTCTAGTACTTATTTTTCATTATGAATCAAAAGTATTATGGGTGGTACTGAAGATACACTCTTTACTTCAGTACCTTCCTATATACACCTATAACAACTCTTAGTCTTTGCTCTGTGCCAGAAGTACCCAACAATCTTAAGGCTTGGCGAGTTTCTAGGAGAACTCAGCACTCAGAAATGCTGTTATACTCACAATAAAATATTATTACAGAATTGTACAGATTCAGATTAAAATAATCAAAAGCAATAGGCATGTGAGAAAAAGTTCAGGAGAAACCAGGCACAAACTTTCACTTTTTCCTTCCAGAAGAATCAAGGTCCATTCTCGATTCTTCCAGCAAGGATGTGTGACAACATAAAAAATGGTACCATCCAGAGATGCTTACCTGAACTTTGGTGTCCATGGTATTTTTGGTGGGTAATCATGCAGGCATAAAGGGCCTGTGTGACAGACCTCAGACACAGATTTTACCATGCCCAAGCAAAAACAACATAAATTTTGTTGGTAGGATAGTTTATTTGATCAAACTACCACAGCATGATCAAAGGCCTCAAGCATACACAAATACTTTTACCAGGTAGAATGTTCTAAGAAATCCAAAGATATCTCCAGGGGCTTGTGATGGGACAGTTCTGAAGACAGACTTTTATTTGCAAAATAGAAGGTGTAATCAACATAGGCTTACTGAGTCAGCCCTTTCCTGCACAGCTCCTTCTGTGTTTCTAACTTTACATTATTCATGTGTTTTTCTAGCCTTTGATAAACTTCAATCATGTGGAACCAAAATCAATATGCATGGAGTCTTGTTTTATATCCTCTCCCTGACTCTTTAGGATTATATATTTCCAATTTTGTTGACATCATGAAACATCCTCATTATCAGCTAGAATGAATTTTTTCTTAACTTTTTTTTATAATGCATACTATTTATGGCTTTGCATACTTTCTTTTTCTTATTGCATATCCCCCTCTATTAATGACCATATGTCTTGATAGACAAAATTAGAGGTTTTAGGGAAATTATGAAAAGACTATAAAGGTTTGTTAGCATTGCAAAAAAAAAAAAATAGCTCAGAGCTAGATAACTCAAATTCCTGGAAATTGCCTTATGAAATACCAAGAAAGCAAAAAATTCTTAATAAATTATATTTAAATGATACATCACTGTATTGGTCAACTATAGCTGCATATTAAAATTACTCCAATACTTAGCTACTTAAAACAATAAACATTTATTATCTTACAGTTTCTGAGGTTCACAAATGCAGACATAATCTACCTGGGTCCTTTTGGTGCAGGGTTTCTCAAAAGGCAGCAGCAAACAAGGTATCACTGAGGCTACCGTCATTCCAAGGTATAACTGGGGGAGTATCCACTTCCAAGTTTACCCAAGTTGTCATTGGATAGGTTCAGTTTCTTACAGGCTGTTGGCTGGCGATTTCCCTCAGTTTCTTACCACCTGTGTCTCTCTCTTATAATACACCAAATGCCAAGACAGAATCTGGTTAATAACAGCTCTCAGCTAAGTAGTTATATGACATGCACCTCAGCACAATAAAGACCTTATTGACCAATTAATAGCTAACATTATACTCAATTATAAGAAGTTGAAAGCTTTTTATTTAAAATGGGAAAGGACAAGGATGGACACTCTTTAGCACTTTTAATCAACATTAACACTGAAAATCCTAGCTCCAGCAATCAGGCAAGACAAAGAAAGAAAAAGGCATCTAAATGGAATGGAAGAAGTTAAATTGTCTCTGTTGGTAGGCCACATGACTATTTTATATATAGAAAATGTTAAAGACTTTCACACACACACAAACACACACCAGAGCTAATGAATTAATTCAATGAAATTGTAGGATAAAAAAATCAACATACAAAATTCAATAGAATCTCTATGCGATAATAATGAACTAACAGAAAAAGAAATCAAGAAAACAATCCCATTTGTATAGTTACTGCCTTAGTTTGAGTTTGTCCCCACCCAAACTCAAGTGGAAGTATGAGGTGTATGGGTCGTGGGGGTGCATCCCTTATTAATGACTCTGTGTGAGTTCCTTTGGGTGAATTGTTATTCTGGAAAGAGACAGAATTATTTATCAAGGGAATACATTAGTTTCCTTGAGAGTAAATTGTTACAAAGCCAGGATGACCCTTGGATTTTTCTTCTTTACTTGTGTCCAAGTCTTCTTTGACCTTTTCTATCATGTTATGACATAGCACAAAAAGCACACACCAGAAGATGAACAGATGTTGGTGCCTATTTTCTTGTACTTCACAGACTACAAAACCATGAGCTAAATAAATCTATTTTCTTTATAAATTAACCACCCTCAGGTATTCTGTTATACCAACACTAAGTGGACTATGACATTCTTTTTCTGTCTCTCTCTCTCCTCCTTCCTCTCTCCCTCCCTCTCTCACACACACAAATGTTTAGGAAGATATTTAAACAAGGCAGTGAGAGACCCATAAGAACTATGAAACACTGATGAGAGAAATTGAGGAAGACACAAATAAATGAAAAGATATCCCAGGTTCATGGATTGGAAGACATAATACTGTTAAAATGTTCACACTACCTGGTTTGGTGCCTTTAGCTAGGGTGCCAGCCATATACACTGGAACTGGTAGGTTTGAATCTAGTCCCTGGACCTCCCAAACAACAATGACAACTAGAACCAAAAAATAGCCGAGGGTTGTGGTGGGCACCTGTAGTCCCAGCTACTTGGGAGGCTGAGGCAACAGAATCACTTAAGCTGAAGAGTTGGAGGTTGCTGTGAGCTGTGATGCCACAGCACTCTACCAAGGGTGACATAGTGAGACTCTGTCTCAAAAAAAAAAAAATGTTCACACTACCCAAAGTGATCCATAGATCCAATGCAATCCCTATCAAAATTTAAATAGTATTTTTTCACAGAAATAGAAAAACTGCAAAAGATTCTAAATAGCCATAGCAATTTTAAGCAAAAAGGATAATACCAGGAACATCAAAATACTTGACTTATAATAATCAAAACAGCATGGTACTGACATAAAAACATAACATAGATTAGTGAAACAGAATAGAAAGCTCAGAAAAAGTACATGTAATTACTTTCAATTGATTTTTGTCAAAGATGACAAGAACACACCATGGGAAAAGGACAGTCTCTTCAAAAAATGGTGCTGGAACAACTAGATATCCACATGCAGAAGAGTAATTGGACTCTACCTCACACCATATACAAAAATTAACTTAAAATGGATTAGACTTAAAAATAAGACTTGAAACTTAAAACTACTAGAATAAAACATAAATGAAAAGCTTCTTGACATTGATCTAGACTATGATTTTTTGACTAGAACCCCCAAACTACAGGCAAAAATGCTATAGCTAGAAAAAAATTAAACTAAAATTTATTAGGACTTAATTTATGGCCTAACATAGGGTCTATCCTGGAAAATGTCCTAGGGGCACTGAGAAGAATGTGTTTGCTGTTGTTGTTTGGGAGGGTGGTCTGTATATGTTTGTCAGACCTAGTTGGTTTATTGTATTATTTAAGTTTCCTTATTTTCTCATTTATCTATCCATTATTGAAAGTGATAGATTGAACTCTCAATAATTATTATAGAAATGCATTTCTCTGTTTAATTATGTAATTTTTTGCTTCATAAAAAAATAAAAATACCACTGAATACCATTTTTGAAAACTCCCATGCTGTTTTGTGACTTCCTACTCTCTCTTGTGATGGAAGGATATCCTCATATTATTTTTTCTCACTTAGAAACTTATCTTCATCTTTTAAGACCTAGTCCAAATGTATTTTCCACCCTGGTGCTTTCCTTGACTCTCCTTTGACAGAGCTAGATTTTCTGACTTCTGTTTCCCTTATTCTGTTCTATGTAATACTCTTACTATAAAGCAATTATCATATACCCTTACTATAAAGCAATTACCATATTTGTAAAAAAAAAAAAAAAGCTAAAATAGAAAATTGGTAAATAGAAAACTTGGTAAAAATAGAATTGGTAAAAAGCTAAATAGAAAACCTTGGTCAATTTTAGCTTGGTAAAGCTAAAAATTTAAATTTTTAATTTAAAACTAAATTAAAAAGTTTCTGCACATCAAATAATATACAAACAGAGTGAAGAGAACCTGTGGAATGGAAGAAACTATTAGTAAACCATACATCTCACAAGAGGTCATGGTCCACATAAAGAACACAAACTATTAAATAGTGAGAAAACACATAACACAATTTAAAAATGGGCAAAGGAAGGACTTAAATAATTCTCAAAAAATACATACAAATTGCACACAGGTATAGGAAACAGTGTTCAATTTTATTTATTTTTAGGGAAATACAGATTAAATCCATAATGAGATATCACCTCATATGTATTAGATTGGCCATTATCAAAAAGATGAAAGATATATTTTGGTGAGGATATGGAGAAAAGGAAACACTTGTAGATTTACGGTTGTTATATAAATGAACATAGCCAGTATGGAAAACAGAATAGAGGCTACTCAAAGTATTTAAAATAGAGCTTCCATGTGACCATATGATCTAGTGAGATCAATGCTGGGTATATATCCAAAGGATATAAGATCAAATGTTGAACTGATATCCACACTTCCATGTTTATTGCAGCATTATTTGTAATTGCCAAGTTAAGGAATCAATATGTAAGTTGAACTTACAGAAATAAAAAGTAAAATAAAAAGTAAAACCCTCCATGGGCTGGGAGGTGAGGAGATCGAGAAGATTTTAGTCAGTGGACACAAAATTTTAGTTAGGAAGAATAATTATAAGAGTCTATTGTGCATGATAGTGACTATAGAAAATAACAAGATATTGTATACTTAAAAGGTGTTGAGTGTAGATTTTAAGTTATCTCATCCTAAAAGCATGATAAATACTTGAGATAATGCATATGGTAAATAGTTGATTTAGCCATTCTACAATGCATACATATTTTAAAACATTGTGCTGTACACTATGAACAAATTTCTACTTGTCAATTAATAAAATTTTTAAAAGAGGATTATAAAAAAGAAACTTTTTTGCAATTATTATCTCCACAATGGCATTTTATCACCTTTGTCATAGAAAATTCAATAGAAGCAAATCATTAAGTCCATTTAACACTTAAGAAAAGATTGCACAAGGTTGTGAACACAAGGGAGGGAGAGATGACCAATAGCAGCCATGTTTGATGCTGCCTACCTCAGTCATTTATACCACATTTTCACAAAAGACTACCTGTTATACGTGATAAGTAACAGTGGTTCTCAAGTGGTATTTTTCCCCAGATACTTGATGATATCTATAGACATTTTTTGATTGTCACAAGTGCAGGAGGAGCAGCACTACTGGTGTATAAGGATAGGAGCCTGGGTTGGGCTAAATATCTCACATTGCATCGAGCAGCTTCTTACAACACAGAATTAATTATTCAGTTCAAAATTTCAGTATTGGTGAGGTTGAAAAACCTTGGTAAATATTAGTACATGTTGTATTGAAATTGGTAAATATTTATTCCATAAAGCCTGAATTCCCTTTAGGTTATATATATTCAAGCTTTAGAAAATAACAAGAAAATTACCATATGCAATCCTTGATTTGGTTTATTTGTTCTGAGATACAAGTGTTAAATGGAATGATTACTATAGATTAATCTATGCAGGAGCCAAGTATCTCTATTTTATTAAGGATAAAACTATCTACATAATCTGTGCCTCACATTAAGTAATGTGCCCAAATCAAAATTAAGTGATAGCATAGATATTTAAATGAATACAGTCTATAAAATCTAGAAATGATCTACAGCAAAATCTGGCTTTAATAATTAGAACTGTGTTTCTTATCTATGTCTGCATCTTTGAGTCACCTGGAGATTTTTTGTTTGTTTTAATATTGATGCTTGAACCACATCTTCCAACCCAATTAAATAACAGTCGTGAGGTAAAACTCATGTTTGGACACTTGATAGAGTTGAGTTTAGTAGCTGTGGGAACCACAAAAGCAGTTTCTGAGGGAATCATTGAATCTGTCCAAGTGACCTGCTAATACTGGATGTAAGGCTCTTGAAATAGGACTCATTTTTAAATCTCTGTTATAGATTAGTGCTGTAACAGAAAGGTAGGAATTCTAAAGGTCAGGTTTTAAATCCAGTGATTTATTGCTGGGAATCATCAAACTATGGTCAGTGGGCTAATTCCACATCACTCTCAGTTTTTGTAAATAAAATTTTATTAGAATACATCCACAATCATATATCTGTATTGTCTATTTTCTGCTTTTGAGCTGAAATAGCAGACTCAATCATTTGAAACATAAACTATATGGCTCAAAAGGCCTTAAGTATTTAATATTGGTCCCATTATGAAAGTTTGCCCCATCCTAATTTGTTCCACTGTAAAGAGACTTTTGTTTATTGAACTTATTCTTGGTATTTATTATTAGTTGTTTCCATTTCCTTTTTTTCTAATGGTGTATTTCAACATAAGAATTTAAGAGGAGACAAAGACCAATTCTAAAATATGGAATATTTTCTCTGTTCACATGTTATATTTATTATATATTAGCTTAAAGATTATCTGTTCTGAATAATTTCTATTATCTTAAGGAAAATTAGTAATTCTGGACTATGATGTTTTTCCATTAACTCAGTTGAATTAGTGATTACTCTAATTATAATAACAGTAATCATTTATTGTAATTTACCTAAGTTGTATAGTTATTTATTGATTCAATAACAGGCTATTTTTAGAGACAAGGAAGGTTTTTATCTATTAGACAATAAATGCTTCTGCATACAAAATAATATGAAGAATGATCATTTAATATTCCACATTTCAAAACTCCTTAAAAATCTTAAATTAGACAATTTGTATTCTTAAAGTTAGTTATGTAAGTTCTGAATATGAACATAATTAAAAAAACATTTTTAAAGCCACATGATATGTCTCTCCTTCAAAACTAGACAGATGTAGGTAGGTATCTTTATGAAGACACTTTGTATTGTAAGAACAATAAGTTCTGCTATTATACTTATTTTGAAAACCCAAGTTTTTTCCAGTGTAATTGATTTGTTGGTGAACTGTTAGAGAACAGTACAAATTTTACATTTGCTTATATGTAATTTCATCTGGAAGAAATTTCAGTGCATACAGAAAGCAGCATCCAGATGAATTAGGGCACATAAAGATACACAAAATGTGTGTGTGCTCTATTGTTTGCTGAATGTGCTGTTCTAAAAGTTTATATTTTGCTCATCTTTGTCTATGCTATGTTCTTTTCACATCCCAATCATAGCTAAGTGTTCTGGTTGAAAATGGCAAATGGTACATTAAAAAAGAGCTTTAAGTATTGAGAACTATGAAATAACAAAATGTTTTCAAAAATGGGAGAGTAAGGGCAGTGCCTGTGGCTCAAAGGAGTAGGGCACTGGCCCCATATGCTGGAGGTGGCGGGTTCAAACCCAGCCCAGGCCAAAAACTGCAAAAAAGAAAAAAAAAAGGGAGAGTATATGAGGGCTCTTGAGCAACAGGCACAAAGAAATCCATACAGGGGATCATCAGAGACAGTGCTCTGAAAACAAAAGAAACATCTATGACTAGAATTCCTACAAGGATGCACAGTCAATGAAACAAGGCCCAAAGAAACAAAAGTCAGATGGTTCGGCTTATGTGTGGAAGACCGAACATTAAAAGTCAGAACACTCTATCTCATAATCAAATATAAAGAATATAAAGCACTATCTCAAAATAAGATTTTTAACAGAAATTGCAAATCTTTCAGAAGCAGCTCCTTTTAGTTCTAGTAGTGGCTTGTTGATAATTTTTAAACATCACTAAAATTTTCGAAGGCTTCAGTAATGAAGCGAAGTCATGCATCAGTGAAGATTAGGAAACAGCAAAGGAATTTCCAGTGATAATGCAGAAGTAAAGAAGGTTATACACTACATCAGATTTTCAGTTTTGATGAAACAGGTATCTACTGTAAACACATGCCATAAAGGATTTACATTTCAAAGGCAAGAAAAAGCACACACCACGTTTTAAGGCTATAAAAGATTACAAATCTGGCAAATTTTCTTCCACTGCAAGGGAACCCTGAAGTTTAAATCCATCTGATGCCTTTTTACATAAATATCAACCTGATCCAAGACAAAGTATAGTATTTATTGTAGTAGCGATATTTTTTTACCACTTAACGTGTATAAATCTAGACTACCATTTTTATTAGGTTTCTTCCTTTTCATTGTGTCAGTGATGAAATTCTTGAGGGTTTTGTCCCAAACTTCCCACTTATCATTGACTCTGTGTTTTATCTCATGATTCTTTGTAGTGAAGTGAATTTAGGACTGCATATGTTGCATTGGAGCAGAACTAGCTGTAACAGGAAACCATTCAAGTGAGATTATACAAGGAAGAAATGAAGTGACTCTTCATGTAACTTAAGGCAAGAAGGGTAATTGTACCTTAGGAGGCATCCTAATTGGGTTCTAAAAATTTTTGATAAACCAAAAGACCTATTTTTCTCATCTCCTCAGGACAGATAATTTCTTCATTCTTCTGAAAGTCTATTTGTTGTTGTTTATTGATTTGTTTGTTTCTAATTAGTATTAAGGAGTTCTAACAACTACATGGAAAAGGCAGCCATCTCTCAAACTCTCAGAGTAGGCAAGTTGCCATGGTTTTGAATATGCCCTATCCCCCCCCCAGCTCATGTATTAGAAACTCGATACTCAAAATAGTAGTGTTGGGAGGTGGGAATTTTAAGAGGTGATTAGACCATGAAGGTTTCTCCACCCTGTTGAATGGATTAATACCATTTTCACAAGATTGGGTTCTTTGCATAAGGACAAATTTGGCCCCCTATTCTGTGTGCACTCTATTTCTCCCTCCTTCTGTTTGCCCTACAACCATGTTATGCCTTCATCATATTATGATGCAGAAAGAAGACCCTTGCCAGACACTAGACTCTCAGTATTTTTCTTCTCAGCTTCTAAAACCATAAGTTAGTAAATTTTTGTTAATTATAAATTACCTCAGCTGTGACATTCTGTTCCAGTAGCACAAAGCATACTAAGCCACAAACTAGAAGAGACTGACATCTCTGTTATCAAAAGCACGTTCCCAAATTTTTGTTTGAGATAATTTGATTACGCCAAAATTTGTTGAGAGGCTTTATTTTTACTCACATTATCACTACATTGAATTATTACATGAGATATTTAAAAGTAAATTATGAAGTGCATGATAAAAGATTGAGTTGAGCATTTGAAAGTTGAAATGCTTTTTTGTTCTCCATAGTAATAACACTAGTACTGGTGAATAAACTTTTTGTTCTGTTTTATTTTGTTTTGCTTTAAATGAGCCTTGTCTATATTTAACAATTCATGGGATTTTAGCTGAAGGGGATTCTGATCATTTAAACAATAATTTAATTCCCAGGATTAAACACTGAGACACTGAGACTCAGAAAGGTTGTGAATTGCCAAAGGCAATGTTTGTTACAGACTGACATTCTAGCTAATGGCAATGGCTAGTGGCAATGCTAATATTATCCTAAGTTATGGTTTCTGGTAGCTGAGAACTAGGCAGTACAATTAAAAAGAAGAGGAAAACGTGTCCCAATCTTATCTCAATGTATTTCTAGCCTTAAAAAATATTAGCAATTAGTAAATTAAGTAAATTAGGCATATATTATTGGTTGTTAGAAACAATATGAATAGTTTCAATATTTTGCATGTTAAAGATTTTTGAACAATATAAACTGGAGCCTGGGTTGAAAGATAAACACAGGATGTTAAACAGTGACAGATTCTGAGTTGTACATGGAGTGTTTAAGCAAACTTAATGTCCCTCTGCTTGGAAGCGTGCCCTGCTCTGTTGGAGCAGCAGGAGAGTGTCACGGGGGAGGGAGTGTAGAGTCTGAGCACCTTTTGTCCACTACAAACCTTTAGGAGGAAAGGTATGAGTGAACACACAATCTATAGAATTATTCACAAGCTATAAATCTGACAAAGGACTGATACCCAGAATCCACAAAGAGCTCAAATCAGCAAGGAAAAAATCTCATTAAAAAAGTGGGTAAATGACATAAATAGAAGTTTCTTAAAAGAATATGGGAAAATTCCAAAATTAACATATTAAAAAAATTTCAATCACTATTGATTTATAGTACAGTCTCAGGTCTGGTAGCATGATCCCTCCTGCTTTGTTTTCATTTGTAAGTAATGTCTTGGCTATTTGAGGTTTTTTCTGATTATTTCTGATCAGTATAGATATATAATTTCATTTTTCTTTGTTCTTTCTCAGCTTTCTTCCTCTCTTCTGGATTTTGTCTTGTTTAGGCTTTGTTTTTAAGGAAAAGACTGTTTGATTGGAGTCAATTCAAATAATGAAGTATATTTTAAGGAAGTAGATTTTTATTAGTAAGAAAAGGATTTTAATACAAAAACAAAGTGGAAAAAGGGAGAAATAAGAAAAATGAGGATAAAACCACTCAATTATGTATTGAAGAAAAGATACAGAGATTCAAAAAGAATAAAATTAAAAACATCTCTTAATTCCAAAACCACAGGCAGGGATTAACTACAGGTACATTTTGGCGTATATTCTTTCAGGGTTGTTTTGATCCATTAATTCATATTTAATTTTTCAAAAGTAGGCTTATACTCTCCTTAGAGTTTGTTAGCCTGTTTTTTTCTTCACTTCATAACACATAATAATTTCCCACATTCCTCTGTGGCATTCTTCTTCTCCTTCTGGGATACCTATCATTCATATGTTTGAATGCTTCATAAAGTCCCATAATTCTTTCAGTGAACGTACTGCTTTCTCTTTTTTTCTGTATCTTTAACTATCTGAGTCATCTCAAGAGCTTTGTCCTCTACCTCTGAGATTCTTTCTTCTGCATGGTCTAATCTGTTGTTGATACTTTCTTTTGCATCTTTAAGTCACCTAATTGACTGCTTCAATTTCTTCAGCTCTGCCATGTCCTTTCTATATTGTTAATATCATTTATCTCTTATTTGATTCTGTTTTTGGATTTCCTTTTGGTTATTTTCTACTTCTCAGCAATTTTCTTCATTGTTTTCTTATTGTCCACTTTCTCAGCAATTTCCTTCCTTGTTTTTATCATCTGTATTCTAAATTCCCTTTCTGTCATTTCTGCAATTTCTTTATAGGTGGAATCCTCTGCAGTAGCTATCTCATGGTCCCTTGGCAGGGTTACTCTGCATTGGCTTTTCATGTTGCCAGGATTTTTCTGCTGATTCTTCCTCATGAGTGTTTTCTTTTATCTGTTTCCTTGCCCTAATTTTCCTTTCACTTCCTCTTCTTCTTTAAGTTTCTGTGCCTCTGGCCTAAGGTTTTGATGATTCCTTTTGGTACAAGACCAAAAGGATGAGAAGATTGAAAAGCAAGAAGGGAAATTAGATTTAAGAAAAAAGAAAGGAGAGGGGGTGAGTAAAAGGGAATATTGACAAAAATAGGAGAGGCACAGAAAGAGGGAGATAGGAGTAATAAAGGTGTATAGTAGGGTACTTAGACCCACACTTTAAAAACTCACAACCTCTGGGGGTGCTAGATTGTGTAGTTCCTTTGAGGTCAGCAGCTCTTTGCCAGCCTGCGCAGACATAGTAACCTACCACCATCAAATAGAGAGGAAAGACAAAAATATTATAAATCAAACCAAAACAAATAAACAGAAAAATGTTACAGGGTAAAATTTGGGGAAAAACCAAATAACAGGGGCAAAATGAATCAGGCATTCTTATTATTAAAGAAGGCAACAATGGAAAATTATATTTAACCTAGAAAAATGAAGAAAGAAGAAAAAGAAAAATATAGGGGGAAAATTTTGAAATACAAAAAAGATAAAAAACAAAGCAGTATATTATCTTGCTGAATATCGTCTGGGAAACAGATGATCTTCTCAGATAGGAGATGCCAATCACAATGCTGATCCAGCTGTATGAGATGGAGACTGGAGGCCTCTGTTCCCTTCTTTGCCCTGAAATCCTGCAGGGTTGAGAGCCTGAATCTCTCCTCCACCCACTTAAAAGACACTTTAAATCAAGAAACTTGGCTAGGCAGAGCCACTTAAAAGACACTTTAATTGTGAAACTTGGCTAGGCAGAAGCTTTCCCAGGAAAGCACTTGTTGCTGGAATCTCTCCTGAAGTGGCTGCTTGCCTATTCGGTGCACCAAAATCAGCTGTACTCTATGCCCCTGAGGGCTGAGGCTGCAAGGCAGCCCTCCTACTGCCAAACACTGAAAGCTCCCTTGTTCCACAGAATCTCAGTCCTGGCCTTAGGCGATGCTCACACCAATGGGATCACTCACCCAAGGTCTCCCTGTTGGGGCCTTACCCTGTGACCCTGAAGACAGGGCCTGCAGGGCAGTTCTTCCATGATGGCTGCGCTCAGGGCCCAGAGCTGAACAATATTAGCTCCGTTCCAGCCCAGTGGCTCAGTCCTGGAACCTGGACAATGCTAAAGTCACCCACACTCTCAGTCAAGTTCTCCCAAGGTAATTCAACCCAGTGCCCAAGTCCAAAAGAAAAAAAAAAAAAAAAACACAGGGAAGGCTTTCCCTGTCTGCAGTCTTATTGCTGTTATAGGTACAGCTGCAGCAGCCTCAGACTGAAGGCAACCACTTGCCACTTCACTACTTTTGTTGTCTTCCTGGGGTCTAGAAGTCTCTCACTGTGCACTGTGTCCCTGTGTCCCCAAAGGGATGTTTCTGGGAAGACCCCACCAGCCAGAGATGTCTGGAGTCTTCTCTCCCCAGTCTCACCGTGCCAGGTTTCAAAGAAGCTGTTACTCAGCTGCCATCTTGCTTCCTTCTCCCACAGTACAGTTTTAAAGACATGTCAATAGTGTGGTGTGGATTTTTTCTAGTAGTCTACAGGTTTTAGATTTGAGGTTGTGGATCTTGGCTTGAGGATGAGAATGAGGTGAAGAAGAGATGCTTGTGTGGTGATATATGGATTATACTGCAGAAGATCCATAAGTTTTATCCCCAGATCTTATAAAGATTAGGAACCTGTGCTATTAGGCCCAGGTAAGAGTTTAGCGTATAAGTGCTGTCCAGGAAATAGAGAAAAGCATACATTGTTTTCATAGACTTAGCCATGAAACTGTATTATACCTCTGATCTTTGCTACTTCCTGTAAAGAATGTTCTCTAAATATTGTGTTTTGATTTTTATTCTCATGTTTTTAAGCAGCATTTTAACCAGTTTTACAATTATTTTTGAAAGAAAAACCTAAAAGCGTGGTCTGGTTTTATGGCAGATATTCAAATGTATTATCTCCAAAGCCAACTCCAGGATTAAAAATTTAAGTATCTCCAATAGTAACTTTAGAATCACTTTGGTAATTAGCTTTGCTTTCTTGGATCTTAACATTCATGTTTAAGTCCTTCACTCACCAAGTTAACCAAGTTACATACTTTTGTATGCTTCTCTATCTTTCAGAGATGTTTTGGCTCAATAAAAATGTATCTTTTAAAATGTCTCCTGGGTTTCTTTTTATAAAATAATCAGTCAGCTGAAAATATCTATTAAACAGAATTTATTATTATGTTAACACAATCAGTTCTATTGCATTTGATAGTGGATGCATTTATCGCTTTATCACCCTCGGTAGAGTGCTGTGGCGTTCACAGCTCACAGCAACCTCCAACACCTGGGCTTAGGCAATTCTCTTGCCTCAGCCTCCCGAGTAGCTGGGACTACAGGTGCCCGCCACAACGCCCGGCTATTTTTCTGTTTTGCAGTTCGGCCGAGGCCAGGTTTGAATCTGCCACCTTCAGTATATGGGGCTGATGCCCTACTTGATGAGCCATAGGCATCACTCAGTGGATGTTTTTTTATCCCTTGGAATAAATCAGTCAACAATAATTGAATTTTATGAGTATTGTTTCATCATGTTCCTTTTATCCTCCTCAAGTTTATTTTAGTTTTGTTTATTTTCATTTACTCCAGGTACTGATGCCTATATTATGGGTTCTTGATAATAACCTTGGCAACTCTTGTGTTTTTGTTGGTAAAACATTTTCATGGATTCTGTTATAATGTGATCATTTATACTTATCATTAAGCAGTTTTCTGTCATTGTATGCTTACATTAATAGCCCATTTTGCATTGACAGTGCTTTCATTTTAACCAAAGAACTAAATTTTTCTTGATTAAAAATGAAAATGGATTAATGAGTAAATATAGATCAAACATAAATGCAATTATAGATACATGTTAATAATCAACTCTTCATTTTTGGTCTTATTGAAATGGACAGCTAAGGTCATAGTTAGGAAAAACAAATAATATACAGAGCATTTTTCTTGGTGCCCGAACAGTGTTTGAGCTGAAAGTTCTAGGACTAGCAAGAGGAGGAGTGATGAATTTAGGAAATCTTTCATTAGTATTAAGGTGTGATTGCTGGAAAGCAAAACAATCTTTTTGAGTGAAATGTAAAAACAGGGGCAGGAGTACATGGAATTTAGACAGAAAAAATGAATGGAAAACCTTCTTAGTGGATGGCAGGTGATCCTAGTTGCTTTAGCATAATTAAACAAAATAGGAGTATTCAAAATTCAAAGAAGGGGAAGAAATGTCCCCTGGAAATGATGAGAGGCCAGAGTGATTTTGTGATCCTGGTGGCAGTTGAGGTAGTGGCTGTTACAAGGGCATATTAAAATTTTTGTCAGGCACAATGGATGTGTAGATATTAATGAGAACAGACCATATAAACATTATTATATTAATCCTCAAAGGAAACAATACAGAAACCTTAGCAAATGCTTTCTAAGTATGTAAAACTGAAAATAATCAACTGGAAAATGATCAAGGGATATTTTCAGAAAAGATATGGTATATACTGTGATTGATAAAAGCTAAAAAAAAGTCTTAAAAATAAGTCCTTGCTAAAAACCATTATTATGCCATTAAAAAATTGATAAGATTTTAATTTTGTTGTGTCTGAGTTATTTCTAAATCTGTTTCGTATAACAAAAAGAAGCAAATATTTTAAAACTGTATTTATGTAGTCTCAAAAAGGAAGAAGATACCCTTCCCCTTTATTTTTCCTGCTGAGTCTTATTTTAAATTCTAATTTCAACCCTCTTTGCCAGTTTGGAGAAATGGTTTGCCAGCTGCTTTGTGAAGAACACCAAATGTGGTAGCAATATTTTAAATGCACAAGTATTGAAAGGAAAGGGCAGGTCTATTTCCCAAGACTTTGAACTAATGCTACCTTACTTCTTAATAGCGTTAGATCTACTGAATATTTAAAAGGCTTTTAAAGATAAATGGCCCCTTTTCATTCCCTATGGTGCTGATGACTTGGTTGTGTCTGATTTTGGGCTGATGTCATCAGTATTGACTTGAAACATTACATGGGTTGTACTCTATTATGCTTGAAAAGTACTGGGCAGCTTTTGTTGTAAGATGAGAACTTTTTACATGATAAGAATACCAGCAACAAATGGAAGTTCTATTGAAAATAAAACCTGCCAGGGTAGGTTCAGTATGTAATTTAGTATTTCATTTTTCAACTTTATCAGTGAACTCTGCTGTAGCTTTCCTTGGGAGCTCTGATCTTCACATTCCTTTGGCTGTGCCTGTAGCTCTCATCTTCCCCTGGACCACAAACCTATATAACTCATTTCAGCATGATCTATGGAAACGGTATGCACAAACCTCTATTTTAGCATCTGTCACGCATGCCATAATTACTTATTTACACTACACTCACCCCTTCTAAAATGGGAGCTCTGTGAGAATGAGGGCTAAATACTTTTTTTGTCTTTGCATCTCCTTATCCCCCAGTACTGGGTGGAAAGAAGGGCACCCCATCCCCACCCCCAGTGTGGACGCTACCTGATTGAATGTTAAAATCTCTGTTAATTTACATTAGAACAAGAATGCATTGTTTTGATTTGAAAGTCCTGGTGAGATTCAATTTAATTAAAAAAACTGATATGTATTTAAAGTTTACATATACATACTAATATATAGACATATATTAAAAATATATATGGAATGTGAACCATTGTATACCTGTATATGAAGTATATATAATATATATTATTAGAAATTATAATCATAAATATTTATGTACTATTCAAATTAAAGATAATTGGCTCAGCTGACTAAAAAATCAGTTTAAAAATTTCTTCTGAGATTTCTACCTTTTATATGCTTTATCTTTTTATGTATATTTTACTTTTTATTCACAATTAAATGTTGTTATAGACTCTTTTCCATCAGTATGCTGTTTCATATATACATTGATTATCTGTGGTATAAGGAATGTTATACATTTCCAGGCTCTCCTTTCTTGCATTGTGGAGTCTTTGATTAGAGAACTCACAGACATGACTGGTGGATAGGGATTATTGGCTTTCACTTAATTCAACTTTAAGCCTTCAATCTGGCTTCATTTAAACAACACAAGATAAATGTGTTCCTGACAATGTTAAGATATGAGATTCCGTGGCCTCTTCCATAATGTTTTACTATATACAATATTTTAAAATATTATTTTATATTGTGGTTAAACTTACGTTATAAAGCTTTTAATATTTTGATATACTTTTGTGAAAACAAATGTAAATAATAATCAATTCTATTATTAATATGCAGCTTATATAATTTCTCTAGCATTTTAATATTTTAAATTGTAAATATAAGTTTCTAAATTTTTCTAAGAAAAAGGAAATTTTTATTAGTAGGGTTTTCTTTCCTTTTATTTATTTATTTATTTATTTTGAGACTGAGTCTTACACTGTTGCCCTGGATAGAGTGTCATAGTATCAGCTCACCGCAACCTCAAACTCTTGGCTCAAGCCATTGTCTTGGTTCAGCCTCCTGACTAGTTTAGACTATAGGAATACACCCCCATGCCTGGCTAGTTTTTTCTATTAGTAGTTTTATCAAGAAACCCTTCAAAAGGAAAAGTCTAACAAACTAATGACAGGAAGATTAAAATGAATACTACTCCCTAAAGAAAAAGTACGGATTTGTTTACTTTATAATGACTCTGATAGTCCTGCTGCAAAGAGTGAAATCTTACTCAATGTTGAGAAGTACAAATCAGCTTTTAGTTTAGATTCAAAGTTACAATCATCTCTCTTTAAAAATATCTTAGGAGAAAACTTCTAAATACGGATCAAAATTGTTCTCACAAAGTAATGAGAAAGTCTCTTGAATGCTATCACAATCAGGTTGATGAAAATATCTCTGATTGTATCTGAAGCCCGTACACTGTACCCCATGACTGAATTACTGTACACAGATATGATTTAATAAAAAAGAAAAAAAAAAAAAAAACAAACTTGGGTTGCAGGGTTGCCCCTAATTGGAAGACGAAGGCCTTAAGCCAGAAGCTAGGAGAAAAGGAACAAATCTGAAACTCTGCTTAGAGTGAGAAACTTAAGAGAGGGGCTCAAGTGTGCAGGTCAGTACAGCTACCTGCCTCTAAGCAAAAGGAAATGCAAGTCTTCTTATGGGGAAAAAACTTCAATGAAACCTGAATTTTTCACATATTAAAAGGAAACAGCTCATAATCATAGATTTCCAAATACCCAGAGAACCATCACCAAACAACAGTAAATAAAACCAGAAACAATAAATAAAAATAATCACCAAAGGTATCTGGGTATTAGAATCACTAGATAGTGATAACAAATTGCTATGTATGAAAAGTTCGAAAAAACATAAAAGGAAATCATAAAATGGGAATATGGGGAAAGACCAAAAAAGAGCAAGCCGATTCATAGAAGAACTTTAATAGAACATTTACAAATGAAAACAAAAATGCCTTAAAACTAAAGACCTGAATCTATTAATTTAGGAGGCTCTATGTTTATGAAGAAAAACAAACAAAGAAAAAAACCCCACCAAACTCAGAAATGCTCAAGAATGAAACTGGGTAACATCAAAGAGAAATTTTTAAAAAAAACAGGAAATCAGAAGGGGAAAAAATGCAAATTACCTATTCTCTATCTTGAAAATTAAAAAGTAAAAGCAAAAATACAGTAGAACCTCTGTAAGTTGACCACCCAAGAGATTGTAATCAACTGGCTAATCAAATGGAGGTGGTCAACACTTGTAAGGTAGCTTCAAAATATATTAAAAAGATACTGTTAGAACTTCAGAGAATAATTTGTAAATACATCACCACAGTGAAAAATTTTAATTTTCTTAGTCATTGTGATAAATAAATCAAGGTTAAAACAATTGGTGAATATAAAGAAGATTTGAAAAGCTCAATTAATAAGCTAGGCCATGAAATAAGCCTCAGAAGATCTCAAAGAACAGATCATACAGAACCAGGTCTTTAATAATACTGCAATTAAATTAGAAATCAATGGAAAGATAAAACTCCATTCACTGCAAATTTAAAAACATATCTTACAGATAACTTGGTCAATGAAAAAAACATAAAGGGGCTCAGCGCCTGTGGCTCAACGGGCTGAGGCGCCAGCCACGTACACCTGAGCTGGCGGGTTTGAATCCAGCCCGGGCCCACCAAACAACAATGACGGCTGCAACCAAAAAAAAAAAAAAAAACATATTTAGGATATTAAAATATTTTAATAAAAAATTAAAAATACAAAAATAAAATGTTTAGTATATACTAAAATTTGGAGATGCAGTAAAAGCTGTGCTTAGGGGGAAACATAAAGCCTGAAATACTTATACAGAAAAGACAAAAATGATTTTTGGGTGCAGTGGTTCATGCCTATAATCCCAGCACTCTAGAAAGCCAAGGTGGGAGGATCGCTTGAGGTCAGGAGTTCAAGACCAGCTTAGGCAACATAACAATACCCCATCTCTACAAAATTAAAAAATTAGCTGGTCATGGTGGCATGCACCTATGATCCCAATTACTTAGGAGGCTGAGATAGGAGGGTCACCGAGCCCAGGAGTTCAAGGTTGCAATGAGCTATGATTGGGCCACTGCCTTTCAGCCGAGGTTACAGAGCAAGACTCTGTCTTTAAAAAAGAAGGGGTAGGGGAGTTGAAATTTAATGAGACTGAATTCCATTGAGCAGTCAGAGACAGAACACCACTATCCTCCCCTATAATATAAAGAAGAAGATACTAAAAATAATAGTAAAAACCAATAAAATAGAAATGAAAGAATGATGATGATCAACAAAGGTGATCTTGGCTCTTTGATATAATAATATAAAAGACATCTGGTGAGATGAACCAAGGGAGCAAACATGAAAAGTACAGAGAAATTAAGAAAAATACACTCTAACAATAAATCTAGAGTTGATCAAAAATGAGAACATACAATGAAGAACTCTATGCCAATCAATTTGTTAACTTATGAAATGAACAAATGCCTATAAAAATACAATGTGTCAAAATTATTTTAAGAAGAAACAGAATACCTAAATAGCCCTCTAACAAAGTAACTAAATTAATAGTTAATAAAATCTCCCCATCTTCCTAGTGGTGAGGAGAACCTGCAGATCCAAATATTTTTTCCCCAATGTTTTTTCACTCAATGTTTTCAGGAACAGAGCATTTGTCTTATACATCTTTTTCAAGAGATAGAAGCAGCTGATAGGCGAGAAATTGAGGCTCTGTCTCAAATAAATAAACAAATAAATAAATAACGTATACAGTATGATAGGAATGGTCTTTATTTTTATTTTTACTTTTTGAGACAGATTCTCACTGTGTCACCCTGGGTAGAGTGCCATGGTGTCACAGCTCACAGCAACCTCAAACTCTTGGGCTCAAGTGACTCTCTTGCCTCAGCCTCCCAAGTAGCTAGGACTACAGGTACCTGCCACAACACCTGGCCATTTTTAGAGATGGGGTTTCGCCCTTGCTCAGGCTGGTTTTGAACCCATGAACTCAAGGCAATCCACCTGCCTTGGTTTCCCAGAGTGATAGTATTACAGGAGTGAGCCACTGCGCCCGGTAATAGTGTAATAAATTTTAAAAAGGTAAGTGACACCTCTATGAAATTTTATGGAAGAACATTTTAGAAGAACTTTAAAATGAACTTTTAAACTTTAGAACATTTTTTCATATCGTGTTTGTGGATAAAAAGACTGTGGGGCTACAGAGAAACTATTTTTATGTTTTGCACAGTTAGATCCTATTTGGACTGTAAAAAAACAAAGATTTACCCTCTCTCACATTTTATATTTCAAGGTGGGGCCGAAGAGAGTTTAAGAGCCTAGACCACAGGAATTTCTGTCTAAGCAGGAGACTCTGACCGTATCTTTCTACAGGAGTAATTCATTTAAACTTCAAAGGATTGGAGAAAGAACTCAAGATCCTTCTTTTTAGATTTCCAAGGAGATTCAGATAATGGGGAAAAGCAGAAGCATTTACATCTATACATATAAACACTTGGGTAACTTTTTTTGGGGGGGGGGGTCTTTGTTTACAACATAAACTCCTTATGTGTAGGGTTTTGTCTACCCAGCTCTCAGTGATTCACCCTGGAGCTAAGAATCGGTGCACAGAAAAGCTATGCTGTTATTATTTGCTGTATGTAAATAATAAAAATAATTTGCTCTGCTCTTGAAATCTCTATGTTCAGATTAATAAGGAAATGGGCAGTCAGAACTTAAAAGACTCAATATTATAAAGATGTCAATTATCCCAATATTAACCCATAGAGTCAAGGTAATTTCAACCAAAATTCCACCACAACTTTCAAGGAAGAGATGCAGACCCATGCATATATGGAAATTTGAGACGTAACAGAGGTGACACTGCCCATCACGGGGGAAAGCAGGGCTTATTTAGTAAACGAACAACTAGTAAGCCTCATGGAAAAAAGTGGAATGGGATCCTTATCTCACATGATACACAAATGTGAATTTCTGGTGGATTAAATACATAAATATAAAAATCAAACTAACACTTCAAGATAAAAATTTAGGAGTATTTTTTGTTATTGCAGAATTCTTACACAAGCTAGCAAATGCAGTAACCACAAAAATACAAAGTTGATTACATTTAGCCTAAGAACTTTTGTTCATCAAGATTCCATAAACTATTAATAAAAGAAAAGCTACTGAGAGTTAAGTGTAACATGCATTACTGACTAAAGATTAGAACGTCTAAAATTTTTCAAGAATTCTTACAAATCAATAAGAAAAAGACAAACAACCTAATAAAACAATGTAGAAGGCTATTAAGTGGTATTTCAAAGAAAAAGAATATATATATGGTAAATACACATATGCAGAGATATTTGACCTCATTAGTAATCAGGGAAATGCAAATTAAGACCACAATAAAACACCCTTTTAAAAACTAATGAATCAGCTAATATGAAATATTGTTGAATGAATTAGTACACTTTGTATTTGGAAAATGACTTGGCATTATCATAAAAAAATTGCAATATCTGCTAACCCAATTTAAAAATGGGAAAAGGACCTTAATGGACTTTTCTCTAATTCATTCTACAAATGGCCAGTAGGCATATGAAAACGTGCTCAACACGACTAATAATCAGCGAAATGAAAATCAAAAACAGCAAAGAGCAACCTTGTACATATTAGAATGGCTATTATAAAAAAAGACAAATGATAACAAGTGTTGGCAAGGAACGTGGAGAAAAGAGACTCCCTTTCTACTGCCTATGTGATATTAAACAAATCACAGTTCTTTACTGGTATGATCTGTTTGTTTACAGCACTATCCTCTTCTCAAAATTCATGAAAAAGATATTTATTTATTTATTTATTTATTTATTTATTTATCGAGATAGACTCTCACTTTGTCGCCCTTGGTAGAGTGTCATGGCATCACAGCTCATAGCAACCTCCAACTCTTGGGCTTAGGCAATTCTTTTGCCTCAGCCTCCTGAGTAGCTGGGAACACAGGCACCTGCCACAACGCCCGGCTATTTTTGTTGCAGTTGTCACTGCTGTCTGAGCTGGCTGGGGCTGGGTTCAAACCAGCCACCCTCGGTATATGGTGCTGGCGCCCTACCCAGTGAGCCACAAGCGCCACCCATGAAAAAGATTTTTAATATTAAAGCTTATTGAAAATTAGCAAAAAACATACTCATTGTAAATCTAGATATCAAATTTTCAACCTTAGTATGTTAATCAAATAGGGCTGAGTAATCCTACCAAAAAATACAAAATAGTAAACACTAATATGCTATAATTCTATTAAAGCAAATAGAACATCTGTTTTAAATGACAAATATCATCCAATTGGCCATGATTTAAGTGGATCTTTATAAAACATTGCTTAAAATTGCCTTAAGCAGAAAGTAAAAAATGTACTCATCTAATTCAATCTAATCTTTAATAGCTTTTTCTGTTGATCCTTTTGATTAGCTTCATTAGCTAAAGGTTGTTTTATTTTTAATTACCTCCATTTTTCCCTGGCAACAAGACTTATAAATCTTCCTCAGAAGGACTTTCTCTATTATCAGTGTGTTATATATTGTATCACTGACTATAATATATATTATGCCATAAGTACTGATTTCTTGTTTGTATTGGCTGTTATTAGTCCCAACTTTTTTTGTTTGTTTGCTAATGAAAGCCACAGTGTTTAACAGCATGTGGTTCAAGTAAAATATTTTCTAGCACCTGAATATTATTTACCCTATTGGGTTGAGTTAGAGAGTCCTAGTTATTAATACATTTTTCTGATGAAGTGTTACACAAAGTTCTTATGAAAATAATTTCACCTTGTTTATCCATGCTGCTTTGAAAGATAAACATTTTTTAAAATAATTAACATTGAAGAAATTTTATATTATAATCTTTTGAGAATGTTCACATCAGCAAGTTATAATGAAAACATGTCTGTATTTTACTTTCTATAGAAGCTCAACAGATTATACTTTTATTTCTCATTGTTTTCAATAATATTCACCTATAATCAAGTTCTTTAATTTTCCAAAATAACAAAAGATTCTGAACTTAAGAGCCTTAAGAATATAAAAATTAAAAATTTTAAAGTGCTGAATCAAATTACATATGCCAAAATAATTCTTAAGTTTTTAAACTAACTTTTTAAAGGTAAAATATACTATATAATTCATTATGAATGCTTTCAAGTATTCTAATTATGCAAGATTTTAACAACACAGAAAAGACTTTAACAATGTAATCATATTTTTACCTTATTTATATCTTCCCTTTCTTGTTGTAACATTTTGATTTGTTTTTCATAAGCTTTGATTTGTCTAAAAGCATCATCCAGTTCTCGCCTCACAGAATTGGCTTCTTCAAGCTGCTGTTCCAAATGACTCGAATCTAAAGACAAAAGATGTTTTTATTAATATTTGTTAAAACAAAAAGCAAATGATAGAACCCAAGTTTTAAAATAACTAAACTTTTTTTTCAAAGAAATGTTCTGATTGTATTATTAGGTCTGCTGATATCACATAACCAGTGCAACTCATGACAAATTAAATGTATACACGTTCACTATAAAGATAGTAAATGGCATATACCAGTATGAAGATGTACAAAATTTATGTGCAGAAATGTCTTCCATACCCATTAGGACAAAAAGTTGGTGCTCCCAAAAACAGCACCTATAGACCAACAAAAAAAAACTAAAAAAGAACAAGTTCTAGTCATTAAATTAGTTTGGTTTCCAAACAAAATAAGACATGTTTGTCTCTATTATTGGTAACCATCCTTGTGCTGATGTTAGTCAAATGATTTTAAGACAGTTTTGCTTCTAACACTGTGCTTACAGATAACTCAGCCCAGTTTACCCCTGTTTATTTGAAGAACAAATTCTGATTTCTAAAAGTAAATATCTGAAAACCTCTTATCTAAATCAGCTCTTTCATTTTTTTTTTTTTTTTTTGTAGTTTTGGCTGGGGCTGGGTTTGAACTTGCCACCTCTGGCAAATGGGGCTGGCGCCCTACTCCTTTGAGCCACAGGCGCCGCCCAGCTCTTCCATTTTAATACGAAGAAACTCAGAAGTTTAATATGCCTATGGTCACATTGCTAAATGAGTGCCACAGCTAAGGCCTAGAGAGCAGGAAATCTTACATTAACCTTGCCAACTTACAAAGTAATGTTATTAAATAATGTTTAACATTATCAGATCAGAAGGGTTATTATGAAACAAAACAACATTATGTTTAACCAAAGTGTAATACATTGATAGGAACTATTCCTGGTATCAAAAGTAAACTAGCAGCTGGACACAGTAGCTCATGCCTGTAATCCCAGTGCTTTGAAGAGGACAAGGCAGGAAGATTACTTGAATCTGTGAGTTCAAGACCAGCCTGGACAATATAGTGAAACCCAGTCTCTACAGAAAGTAAAAAAAAGTTATCCAGCCCTGGTAGGCCTGTATTCCTCACTAGTTGGGAGGCTAAAGCAGGATAATTGCTTGAGCCAGGAGTTCTAGGCTATGAACTAGAACCAGGCCACTGCACTTCATCCTAGATACCAGAGTAAGATCTGTATCAAAAATGAAAAAAAAATGAAATGAAGAGAAATGAAATAAATTACAATAAAATAAAATTAGCGAACTAAAGTCAATGAAAATACAGAAATCTAAACATACTCATTGCTAATTCTGTTCTAGATATTTTCTATTCTTTATACTATTTTCCTGTGTTTATCCCCATACAAGCAGCATCAGCACCTTCTAGGAACTTAGATAAATGTACACAGAATCTCAGGCCCCACACCTCAGACCTAATGAATCAAAGTCTATACAAGATTCTCAAATCATTCATTTCTACACTGAAAGAAGTACACGAAGAATTTCATATTGTTTAAATGAAATAGTGTTAATGAAATGTTAACTCCTATTCAGAAGAGCATTTCATCTGTGTAGACAATTCCTGTAGTCTAAAAATCACTTTAAATGTATTAGTGTATCATGCACTAAATGGTTCTAGGTTCCATAAGTGAAATAATTTACCAGTGCCATAAATTTATAAATTTATTTCAAACACAGCTCTTTTGAAACTCTAATTATATTTATATTATTAGATTTTAACATCTGAAGATTAAATGTAAGTTGTATATAATATTATAATTAACTGGTTTTTATATTCTCTTAATACTATCATTTAATCAATGTTTTACATGATGAAAACAAAAGATCACTGGATATTTAATATTACAGATCACATTTTCTTATATTCAGAAAATTATATTTTATCATTTTCTCTAATTGCAATATTTCACATGGGAACTTTCTTATACTAATTTTTCAAACATGTTTAAATTATATTTTTCTGTTTTTAACATGTTTCAAATTTCAATAATTTACTTCTAGATAATAATTTACTTTTGTTATTTCTAGTAATTAGGAGTTAAAACTTAGCATGTAAAGAAGCTGGCTTCTGTCATTTCCTTGTTTATTTTAATCCAATTTTATGGTTAAAGAAAATCAATCTGAAGTAGTAAAATGGAACATTTATTACTCCTTCTAAGCACACTTTCTTTCTACTTTTAAAGGGTATTTCCCTAACATGTTCAATTTTTTGTTAAGTTACTGACTTCTTTCAATTTTTTTAGAAACAAAATGTTCAATATTGCATAAAGTATCTGCATCATTAAAAGTTTATAACAAAGTATATTACATGGGCTAACTTCACCAGCCTTTATGGATATTTTATTGTTTTATTTCAATACAGGTTCACTCCAGCCATTTCACTTTGGCTGCTTTACAATGAAAATGTTAAATAGAGAAATACATGTCAGATTTTCATGTTTTACACTTTAGACATTTTTAAAATGCTTAAACAGCTCAAAATAATTTAACAAATCATCTATAATTATTAGAAATATAAAAAGAAACTTACTAGGTTAAGATGTGTTAAAAAAGACAAACCCATCCAATTTTTTATAAAATCTTCCAATATGGAAAGAAGCATGGCATTTGTAACTTGGAAAAAAGAATTTTGCATTCCCAAAAGACAAAAACCCCAAATCAAGGAAAAAAATAAAGAATGCTCTAAACTTCAGTCAACTACTATAAAACAGGTAAAGCAGAGAAACCTTTATTTTCATTATAACAAATAATAAATTTGACTAAAACTTTGAAATAAATTCTCAGAGACTATTAAAAATATTTCATTCAACACAATAAGCCATGACACTTAGATGCAGTTATTAAAGATTAGTTTAAGTGAACAAAGAGAAAAAGCTGTACAAAGAAAGTGGGTTGCACCAAGTATGTTCTGGCTTATGAGTGCTATTAGAACTCTAAAATAATTACTTTTAGTAATGAGGATTTTATAAAGGCATAACATATATGGGGCAAATTTCTTGGTACTGTATAGCATATAAAAGAAATCTTTGTCTTGAAGGAGATGATAAAAGTTGGGAAGACAAGAAAAATGCTCTGTGCGATAGAAATTAAGAGGACAAAAACAGCCTGATTAAAACAGTACTCAAAGTGGAACACTAGTAAATTAGAAAAGGGGCTCAGAATGGAGTTAGAGGAAGGTTAGCAGAACAACCAAAGCATCTCCCTGATCCACAAAAGAAGTTTCAAAAGCTTTCCATTATGTCCTTATTCCAAACATGATTTATAATTCTAAGATATGGGAAGATTTTACTTCTAATCATAATGGGAGGAAATAGACTTCCTCATTATTGTTGAGAGAGACGTTTGAGGCTGGAGAGACACAGACAGTATGTGGAGGCACAGTTCTCCAACACCAAGGCAATAAAAGAATAAAGATTTTAAAAGGATATTATATATCATAATAAAAATTTTGTTTAGACAACAAAAATCCCATTAGTTTCTCATATAAAAATACTAAGTGAGACAAAAGTTTTTATTTTTGTCCGCAGATAAACCAACACACACAGTTCGGCGCCTGTGGCACAGTGGTTATGGTGTCAGCCACATACACTGAGGGTGGCAGGTTGGAACCCGGCCTGGGTCAGCTAAATAACAATGACAACTGCAACAAAAAACAGCTGGGTGTTATGGCAGGTGCCTGTAGTCCCAGCTAATTGGGAGGCTGAGGCAAGAGAATCACTTAAGCCCAAGAGTTTGAGGTTGCGGTGAGTTGTGATACCACAGCACTCCAGTAAGGACGATATATTGAGATTCTCTCTGAAGAAAAAAAAAAAGCCAAAAGCCCAACACACACATATCTGGCATTGAGTTTGTCACTAGGAATAAAGGAGAAAAACTGTTTTTAACCTCTAGGAGCTCAGAGTATGGTGAAGAAAGCAGATACTAAGAAGTTATAAATAATTATAAATTTTCTACATTTTTCTAGGAATTTGAAAATACTGGAAAATACTACAATAGCGAAATACAAGATGTAAAGTCATTAATGGTGGGTATTTGTGTACAGAGATCTTGCTCAAGAAGTATCTAGCGTAGGAAGATCACATGAGGTCAGGAGTTTGAGACTAGCCTGGGCAACACAGCAATACCCCTTCCTGTAAAATTCTTTTTTTAATTAAATGGGCATGGTGGTTCTTGATTTGGTAGGCTGAGGTAGAAGGAAGAAGTCTGAGGTTGCAGCAAGCTATGATCGTGCCTGAACTCTAGCCTGGGCAACAAAGTAAAACTGTCTCTTAAAAACAAGAAAATGTAGAGGAACATTAAAGATTTGTACAATTTTTTCTTAAGACAATTTGTACAATTTTTTCTTAGGGTCTACTTATCAGGCAGTTGTTAGGGAAGCCTTCAGTTCTTAGGGAAAAAACTCACAGTGTTTGTTAAGCACAATACAACAAGGTATACACACAGGTAGGTAGACAGAGGAATGAAAGGAGGGAGGGAGGAAAGGAGAGTAAAAGGAAAAGAAAGAAAAGGAAAACAACAAAATATGTGAAGGAATTGCAGGATGATTATGGAACCAAGGCATTAGCAACAAGAGACAAAGCTGGAGAGGCAAATACATGCATGTTAATAGAAGGCCTTGTTATCAGAATTGAGAAATTTGTATTTTATCCTACAGGAAATGGGCATCCACTGGGTCCTCTATCTTAGACGTCTCTGGATTTAATTGTTAGTCCATATATCCTAGAATTAGAGCTGAAAAAGATGACAAACAATACATGTCAACAGGTATAGTGGAAAAAAGCTACCCCAAAGTCTGCTCTTTCTGGTCAAAGGACCAGGAAAGGGTAAGACTAGGTAAACAGAAATCTCTTAGAAAGCAGCTAAGGTGCCAGCCACATACACTAGAGCTAGCAGGTTTGAATCCAGCCCGGGCCTGCCAAAGGACAATGCCAACTGCAAAAAAAAAATAGCTAGGCATTGTGGTGGGCGCCTGTAGTCTCAGCTACTTGGGAGGCTGAGGGAAGAGAAACGCTTAAGCCCAGGAGTTGGAGGTTGCTGTGAGCTGAGATGCCACAGCACTCTATCCAGGGCAACAGCTTAAGGCTCTGTTTCAAAAAAAAAAAGAAAGAAAGAAAAGAAAGGAAGTATTTTATTTGAATTAAATATCACAGAAAAAACTATGACCCCATAACAACAAAGTATGAGGGGGAAGCTAGATTTCCAACCTCATGATGCTGTAACAAGGTGCCCAAACATACTAGCAAGTGTAGCGTCAAAGAAAGATGGGATGTTCATCCCTACTGGCTGGTAAACAAGACCCTCCCCACATAGCATCAGTGGAGACCTCGTGGAAAACATGGCCTTCCATCCTGAAACCGATACTCTTACCTCTTCCCTCTGGGTTGGTTTCAAAAGAAAATAAGAACTTTCACCATCATAAGTGGTAATAAGACTATCACTATCAAAGTGTCCCCAGAAACAGTACAGGGGGCTGGAACTCCCAACACCACTCAGCAGTAATGAGGAGCCCTTCTTTGGATATCAAGGATGACTAAGTGCGAAAATTATACTTCTACTACAGGATGGCAGTAACATGGCTACAAACTTTTTTCCACTGCTGAAATGGCGTCAGGAAAAGCCAGCTACAATAATTTAAATAAGATCCAGAGTCTTTAATTGAAAATTACTCATCTTAACAAGGATCGGGAAAAATCTCAACTTGAAGGATAAAAGACAATAATATAAAAGACTCAGATAACAGAGATATTAGAATTATCTGACAAAAACATTAAAGCAGCCATTAAAAAATGCTTCAGTGAACAATTCTGAATAAAATAAAGTGACAAATAGAAGGCCTAAACAAAAATATAGTCTCGGCAAAGAAGATGTAAGATATAAAGAATAAAAGTTTTATAAATGAATAATGCCATAATCAAAATAAAAAGCTCAGTAGATGAGCTCAACAGCATAAAGGAGGGGTCAGAAGAAAAAAACTGGTAAACTGGAAAATATTACAGTAGAAATTAAGCAAAAAGAAGAAAAGAAAAAACAGGATGAAAAAATAAATAAGCAGGGCTGCAAGGAATTGTGGGATGATAAAAAAGGATCTAATATTCAGGTTATTTCAATTCCAGAAAGAAAAGAAAAAATAGGTAAGACTGAAAAAATACTCAAAGAAATAATGCCTGAAAACATCCCAAGCTGGGCACGGTGGCTCACACCTATCATCCTAGCATGCCGGGAGGCCAAGGAGAGTGGATTGCCGGAGCTCACAGGTTTGAGACCAGCCAGAGCAAGACCCTGTCTCTAAAAGTAGCCCAGTGTTGCAATGGCCATCTGTAGTCCCAGCTACTCAGGAGGTTGAGGCAAGAGAATTCTTTAAGCCCAATAGTTGGAGGTTGCTGTGAGCCGTGATGCAACAGCATTCTATTAAGGGTGACAAAGACTCTGTCTCAAAAAAAAAAAGAAAAAAAAAAAAAACAAATGTGAGAAAAGACATAAACCTACAGATATAAAAAAACTGAACAAATCCACAACAGAATAAACACACAGAAATCCTTGGCAATATACATCATTATAAGTAAGCATCAGAAAAAAAAAAACTCTTAAAAAAGTCAGAGAAACAAACAACCTTAAAAATAAGGTAAAAAACTTCAAGAGATTATGGAGGAGAATTTCCTCAGCATTGCAAGAAATACAGAAATTCAGATAGTAGACAGTTTCAGAAACCCAGCAAGACTCAATCCAAATAAAGAATCTCCTAGACACATTGTGATTAACTTTGCCAAAGTTAAGACAAAGAAAATTTTGAAAGCAACCAGATGTAAGAAAAGCATCACCTACAAAGGGATCACCTACAAAGAAGTATCAGAATGACTGTAGATTTCTCAGCCGAGACATTTTTCAAGCCAGAAGATGGTCATTGACCTTCACTGTCCTAAAACAAAACAACTTCTAACCCAGGATCATGTACCCAGCCAAACTGAGCTTCATTTATGATGGAGAAGTCAAATACTTTACTGACATAGACCCATTGAAGAAATGTGCCATAACGAAACCAGCTCTCCAGGATATTCTCAGACCCATCCTTCACAACAACCAGTGCAGTGCTTTACCTCCAAAGTAAACTCATCCAGAAATTTTTGAACAAGACCCAACTTCTACAGTGGTGAAAGGATTAAAAATGTCCACTGGACATCCAAAAATCATGACAGCCAAAACACAACCAGACTTATCAATTCTCTCAATTGTGATAGGTTTAAATTGCCCTCTAAATTTTTTAATTCTCTCAATGTGAATGATTTAAATTGCCCTCTAAAGAGGCACAGGCTGGCTGACTGGATACATAAACTCAGACCAGATATCTACCGTGTACAAGAATTTCACCTTACCTTAAAGGATAAAAATAGACTCATGGTGAATGGATGGACTTGTATAATACAGGCAAATGGAAACCAGAAAAAAGCAGGGGTTGTAATTTTAGTAGCAGATACAATTGGCTTTAAACAAACAAAAATAATGAAAAGGAAAGTCACTGTTGTCAAGGGAAACACCCAACATGAAGAAATTTTGATAATTAACATTTATACACCCTACCACAATGCTCCTCAATTCATAAAGCAGACCCTAATGGATATGAACAACTTGATATGTTCCTGCACTATAAAAGTTGGAGATTTTAACACTCCTTTGACAGTTTTGGATAGATCTTCCAAGAAGAAACTAAACAAAGAAATATTAGACTTAAACCTGACCCTAGAACAAATGAACTTTACAGACCTCTACAGAATATTTTACCCTAATAAAACTGAATATACATTCTTCCCATCAGCCCAGGGATCATCTTCCAAATAGATCATATCCTAGGACACAAGACTAACCTCAGCAAATTTAAAAGTATAGAAATTATTTCTTGTATCTTCTTGAACTACCATGGAATAAAAGTTGAACTCAACAGCAACAAGAAACCTAATACTTAAACAAAGTCTTGGAAACTAAATACTCCTAGGCTGAATGATAGCTGGGCCAAAGATGAGATTAAGAAGGAAATATCTGGGTGGCACCTGTGTCTCATTGAGTAGGACATTGGCCTTATATACCGAAGGTGACAGGTTCAAACCCAGCCAAAGCCAAACTACAAAACAGAAAAATTGCCGGGCATTGTGTTGGGTGCCTGTAGTCCCAGCTACTCAGGAGGCTGAGGCAAGAGAACCACCTAAGCCCAGGAGTTGGAGGTTTCTGTGAGCTGTGTGATGCCACAGCACTCTACCAAGGGTGATAAAGTGAGACTCTGTCTCTACAAAAGAAAGAAAGAAAGAAAGAAAGAAAGAAAGAAAGAAAGGAAGGAAGGAAGGAAGGAAGGAAGGAAGGAAGGAAGGAAGGAAGAAAGAAAGGGAAATCTCCAAACTTATGGAACAAAATGATATTTAAGACACAAATTATCAAAACCTGTGGGATACTGCAAAGGTAGCCCTAAAAGTGAAATTTATAGCATTGGAAGCCTTTGTTAAGAAAACAGAAAGCAAATTTATAGCATTGGAAGCGTTCGTTAAGAAAACCTCCAGCTTATGGGGCTGGCACCCTACTCCTTTGAGCCACAGGTGCCTCGGAGTAGGGCACCAGCCCCATATGCTGGAGGTGGTAGGTTCAAACCCAGCCCTGGCCAACAAAAAAAGAAAGAAAGAAAGAAAGAAAACAGAAAGAGAGGAAGCAAAAAACTTAATGGATCATCTTAAGCAACTGGAAAAGGAAGAACATTCCAACTCCAAACACAGCAGAAGCAAAGAAATAACCAAAAATAAGGGCAAAATTACATGAAATTGAAAACAAAAGAATCATTCAGAAGAACAACAAAACAAAAAATTGGTTTATTAAAAAGATCAACAAAATTGATAAACCTTTTGCCAACCTAACCAGAAATGGAAAATCTCCAATATCATGTATCAGAAATGATAAAGGATAAATAACAGACACATCAGAAATTCAAAAAATCCTCAATTATTACTATAAAAATCACTATTTCCAGAACTATGAAAATCTGGAAGGATTTTCATAGGAAACAGACCAATACCTGGAAGCACACCATCTTCCTAGACTCAACCAGAAAGAATTAGAAATCTTGAACAGACCTTTATCAATCACCAAAATATCATCCACAATACAAAATATCCCCAAAAAGGAAAAGTCCTGGACTAGATGGCTTCACATCCAAATTCTATCAAACTTTTCAAGAGGACCTGGTACCTATATTATACAACCTTTTCCAAAGCATAGAAAAAGAAGGAATACTTTCCAACACATTCTATGAAACAAATATCATCTTGATACTCAAACTAGGAAAGGATCAAACTAAGAAAGAAAATTATAGACCAACATCATTTATGAATATTGATGCAAAAATATTCAATAAGATCTTATCAAACAGAATTCAACAACACATCAAAAAAATTACACATCATGATCAAGTTGGTTTTATGCCAGGGTTACAGGGTTGGTTCAACATACACACATCTATAAATATAATATATCATATCAAAGAATAAAAAACCAAGACCATATGATTCTCTCCATTGATGCAGAGAAAGCCTCTGATAATATCCAGCATCCTTTCATGATCAGAACACTTAAGAAAATAGGCATAGAAGGGACATTTTTTAAACTGATAGAGGCCATCTACAGAAAACCCACAGCCAATATCATATTGAATGGTGTAAAATTGAAAATATTTTCACTCAGGTCAGGAATGAGGCAAGGATGCCCACTGTCTCCACTGTTATTCAACATAGTAATGGAAGTCTTAGCCATCACAATTAGGCAAGAGAAGGCGATCAAGTGTATCCCAATAGGGTCAGAGGAGATTAAACTCACTCTTCACTGATGATGTGATCCTATACCTGGAAAACCCCAGGGATTGAACTTCAAAACTCTTAGAATTGATCAAGGAATACAGCAGCATCTCTGGATACAAAATCGGTACTTACAAGTCATTAGCTTTTATATATGCCAAAAATAGTCAAGCTGAAAAAATAGTCAAGGACTCTATTTGGCTCACAGTAGTGCCAAAGAAGATGAAATATCTGGTACTTCACCTAACAAAG
>CAUYRH010024837.1:0-26311 GCA_963574655.1 Perodicticus potto | reverse complement strand
TCTCACAAAGTAATGAGAAAGTCTCTTGAATGTTATCGCAATCAGGTTGATGAAAATATCTCTGATTGTATCTGAAGCCCGTACACTGTACCCCATGATTGAATTATTGTACACAGCTATGATTCAATAAAAAAAAAATAATAAATTTTGATTTGGAGCAACACACATGATGAAGTGACATTGACATCCCTCAATGAGGACACTGCTTTTCTGCTGCTTTTATTGATTCTTTTCCCTTTGTAATATAGGAAGAAAAAAAGGGGTGAGGAGAGAAGGAGAAAGGAAATAAAAAAGAAAAGGGAAAAATTAGGAAGATACAAAAACATTGATTAAAGATTAATTTGTTTTAGACACAGAGGTCCAGTAGTTTAAATATATTGTACATTTAACCATCCAGCATTACTTAGACAAGCCTCTATTATTGGCTTTTGTCAGATGGAAAAAACAAATGATTTTACACAGGTTAAATTGCTTAAAGTCAAATGACTGTAAACGGTAGGTGTCTGTTTGATTCCAGACTGTCATTTTTTTATTTATTGACATATTTGATTTAATTTGTGCTATCAATGTGGTAGTTATTAGCCTCATATGACTATGTAAGCTAGTTAAATCAAATTGAGGCTACAGTCTAATAGTTGTATTAGTCACCTTTTAAGTGCTCAATTGCCACTTTGGCAAGTGGCTAAGGCAATGAAAAGTGGGGAAACGGGACACTCCTATCACTGAAAAAACTTCCACTGGGCAGAGTCTCTCTAGAATGTGGATTTTTCATGGGTTAGAAATAATCTATTTCCATAGATTTTTGTGAGGCTCACAACTGTACATGTGTTGTGATTTACTGTTCTTTCTTGAGGAAAATATTTTACTAGACAAAAATGCCAATCAATCTTTGATTATTTTAGTGCTGAGGGAAATAAATTTCATAATATTCAGGTCCAAATTCTTGGTAGACTTCTGCAAAGTGATTGGTGAAATTTATGGGCACAGCTGGTTTGCAGTTGTAAAACCTTATATTTTTTTAATGCAAAAATGGCATCTGTGCCTGCTAATTGGATACTTAGGCATACACACATAAATTGCCTGGGAATTAGAAAGGTGTATTTCTTAAGTCTGCCACATTTTGCCATTTCGAGAGTTATTACTTGGATTCATTTTTCCTCCTTGTTATTCTTGTAGAGGGGGTGGAAAAAATGCCTTTTTTCTTGTTATAAATATTGCCCGTTGGGAAAACATCCTTCCTCCTCCTAATCCAGTTTTAATCCTTTCAGGCTCCGAACTAAGAAACTACTATCTGTTGTGGTAGTTGCTATTCTAAGTAAGTTGGAGCTCTGTGATCATGCCACCTGTACGGTGAGAAAGGAAGAATCAAACTTGTAAATGCCACAGGCAATCTTGTCTTAGGAGTTGGATTCAAACTTAACTCTGAGGCCAAAGAAAAGCAGTCAGGACAAAGCCTTGACCAGCCTGTCTTTGAACACTTTAGTTCTCTGCTGGTATTTTCTATTATAGTTTTGGAAAGCCATGGCAACAATAGGATTGAGAGGTATTGTGTTAGAAGTCTCAGGTGAAAAAGTTTATTAAATGTGTTCTCATAATAATTGTGAGCTCTAGAAATGATGACTTGGGCTCCAGAGCCTATATGTATTCTCCTCCCTAAGCAGATCGCTTTATCATTCTTCCGTGCGCTGGTAATTTCCATTAGAAAGCTTGCTAACCTGGTATTGACAATTACAAACCATAATCAAGTGAATAGGGCTCACCCACACTGATCTGTCATAAGGCCAATACCAGCTATCTGGGAAGAAAAGAAACACAGGAAAGTAAACACCACACTGCTGGTATATTTGCCCTCTCTATGTGAGTATTACAAAATGTGGAACATGAATCCAAAGAAAGAGAATAATTTTCAGAGATTTAATCCCTTTAGAATAGAAAGCTTTAGTTGCAGTTAAAGGAGCCTTTTCACCTCAAGGTCAGAGCATGAATCTCATGGGGATTGACATATAGTGTTCAGATTCAATTATTTTCGAGCTCTTTCTAAAGTATTGCTGCTTGCATTGGACATATTGTTCATGCTCACTGGGTCTCTTGCACATTTAGTCTGCATGTTCTTGTCTGCTTTTGTGGCTAAGGTGGCCTAATCTTTTAAATTGGCTGATTGGGGTACAATGGATACTTTTATGTTACTTCTTCCCTTCTTTACTTAGGTATAATCAAGTCAAAACAGACTTCCCATTCCCTAATGTTCAGTGGGAAAAGAAAGAAAGAAATAAACAGTGCACCTGGAATAAATGGAATAGGATAGTGCTTAGTGGATTTTGGTTCTTAGACATGTAGGCTCTGATTTTTAGCTATTTTAAGGAAGTATATGTGTATCAAAGTAAGAAAAATCAACTATCTTTATACTTTTGTTTATGCAAAACAAAATTAAAGTGCAAAAGAACATAATAACAAATAAGTAAAGTATGGTACATTCTTTAGAAACTCAGAGTGACAGAGGGATATTGTGGTCCGGGTTGATGAGGAAAGATTTCATACAGGAAGCAGGATATGAAGAGATACAGGACAGGAATGAGATTGGCAGAGAAAGTACATCTCAGAACATTCTAGGAAGCCAGAAGTAAAAAAAAAAAAAAAATGCAGAGTGCATTGTGAATAAGTCGAAAACATGGACAGGAATTCAACTGAACCTTTAGACATGCTAAGAAAGATGTGAAAAATTTGGAGCAAAGTGGAGGCAGTGCTTTTCTCTTTTACAGTACAGGTGTTCAATTTCTCATCCATTCATCCTTACCCCTTTCCTCTCCACCCACTAATAACACACAGAAAACCTGGAGCTGCTTCCCTGCCTGATAGAATCTACATCCCCTTGGTCCTGGCATACGGACATGACCTTTGGAGGTTGCAAGGTGAGAAGAAGAGAACCCAGCTGAACAGCGCTGGAGGTTTGGGGCTTTAACATTTTTCTCCATCAATTGTCTTCTACAGACATTGATTTCACTTACAAAGTTAAAACAGAGAAATAAAGTGGAATGCAATGATCAGGAAATTCCATTTTTTCCCCTCCCTTTCATCTTTTTGTTGAATGTATGCAGAAGAACTATATGAGGTTATTCATTTGTACTCAAATAGGAATATAGGATTTGCTGTATTGGATCAGTCCATTGGTACATCAACGTTATATCCTCACTGCCTCTGGCACAACATGATATATGCGGCACCAGAGGAGCACGACTCCCATGTCCCTGAGAGGCAGCAAGTTAATTGTGCAGTGCAATATATAGGGTGAAAGCCTTCACCACTCAGGGTGGGACTACATGAATGAAATCTGTATTTGGAGACATTTAAACAGGGCAGAGCATGCTTCTGTTAAAGATAGATTTAGGCCGTTCTTCCCTTGGACATTGTGTCTCATGTCTCTCTGCTCACTTTTGTCCGAGTTCCTCTACTCACTTCAAATTATAAGAGCTATTATTTATCTCTCATCATAAATGGAAATAGAGGATTCAAACAGCTCCTTTCCAGAAAGATGAAGACAACATTCAATAATAACTGACACATTGCTTCTTTCTCTTTGGTGAAAGCACAAATGCAATCAAAACCAGAAGGTAACTTAATACCTCAGGATTGGATCCCTCCTCTTTCCACAGTAATTATTACAATGGATTCTCAGTCTGTTCAATTCCTTCACCTATTTACTCATTCACTTGTCTGGAAAAGACTAGATTATTTTGTGAAAGTTCGTCCACTATAAAGGATGTTACAAGTATGATCCCCATGACTCATTATAAGTGGAAGTTGAAGCACCATAAGCAACCACAATGCAAATGACAATAAGCTCTGGTTACAAGTTTGGCACACTTGGAATAATGCATCCATTTAGAGAAGTGACAGACTAATTATAACTGGGATGAGATAGAACAAACACAATGGTCCTGTTTTCTTCCTAAAGAGGAATCTGAACACAATGTAAGATAATTAATCTGATATTCTTCAAAATCTGATAATTGTGCAATTTAAAAATATTTTTAGTTTTAGCAATAAATTACAGGCTGAGAATTGTGTTGAATTGTATATAAGGTATAGTTCCCTGATCAGAATAGTAATTTTGCAAAATTACTTTGAGTTTCTCTAGTGATTTTTAACCATGAACTCCCAGCCTTGACATATCAATAATGACTACAAGAATGACAATGGGACTGGCTGCATAATCTACAAAGCATAGCCCAAAATGCAACTGCAGAGTCCCGGTTCAAAAAGCAGAGAAAGGTTGCGCATGAAAGTTATAGAAATATAAACCTTTTCCTTTCACTCTATGGTCTCCTGATAAGCTTATTTTTTATTTGCTATTTGATGCTATTCTAGAAAAATTAAATTTAAATTATTAGCATGAATTTTACTGGTCATTTTTATATTGTAAAATTCAAGTTTAAAATAAAATGTAAGGAAATTTAAATTGTATGTGGAATCACCAGAATTGCACGATTCATTATTTCAAGCTCGTATTTATTTACGTGTATTTAGTTCTTACCAAAATAGTGGAAACACTTTGCAAAACTAACACAACTATTTGTTGATACTTTGTATTTTCTGATACTTGTAAACTCTGTTGATTGTCTTTAACTCCAGCTTGATGATAAATAAGGATAAATTGAAAAAAAAAGAGAATTATGTTTTGCCCTATCTTTCCCTTTTCTTCTAACCCATTATTTTCAATGTAAGTAGTTAGCAGACATACAGAAAAGTAACTTGAGTGGGAAAAAATAGAATAGGGGCTCTTAATTGTTTGTGATTCTGAGACACAAATGTCTTCATTTTGCCATCAAAGCAAGCTCTGTTTCGAAAAGGAAATGTGGCCCCTTGGGGAACATGTGGTCCCAATTACTTAGTTGTACTAACAGATATAACACACTTAACTTGAACTTCTGAATCTTAATGCACTCCAGTTCACTTTGGGTCCTTTGGAATTCTGTGCTCTTGATACTTTGTGAATTTTAAATGAAAGTGATAGGTGAGAAATGTTGGTGATCATGTATGTTGACAGAATCTCTTCTGCTCATGTGCAGCTCCATCGTCCCATCAAATGTCACTTATAAAATATAAGTTCAAAGATAAAGTTTACTGAGAATTCAAGACCTCTCTCACCTTTTCTCCTTTGCAAGAGGGAACCACTTCCAACTCTCTTTGGAAATGCTCTAAAATTTCTCTTTGTTCTTCCTAAATAAAACCATGAACAACAACAACAACAACAACAACAAAAAACAACAAAAAGGAAAGAAAAGAAAAGAAAAGAAAAAGAATTCAAGATAGTGACAATAGTACATTAAACCATTAAATCAAGTATAGACCCCTTTGAAGATAGAACTGTGTTCAACTGTCCAAGTCTCAAGTCCAGGAAGCTAGTTGAGTCATGAAGCTAATAAAATGCCCAACACTTACTGAACACTCAGCTTGTGCCTGTGCCATTTTCTACATGTAACAATTTTAATTTTCATAATGTAGGTATAAATGCAAGCAATTTGGTTCCAGAGCCATGATTCTCACCTACTAATCTAGGCTGCAACATGTAGTATTCTCAAACTGTTTTTATATGGGGGGAAAATAACCAGAATACACAGAGAACTCAAATGTATTAGCAAGAAAAGAATAAGTGATCCCATCTCAGGGTGGGCAAGGGATCTGAAGAGAAACTTCTCTGAAGAAGACAGGTGCCTGGCTTAAAGACACATGAAAAAATGCTCATCATCCCTAATCATCAGAGAAATGGAAATCAAAACTACTTTGAGATATCATCTAACTCCAGTAAGATTAGCCCACGTCACAAAATCCCCAAATCAGAGATGTTGGTGTGGATGTGGAGAAAAGGGAACACTTCTACATTGCTGGTAGGAATGCAAACTAATACGTTCCTTTTGTAAAGATGTTTGGAGAATACTTAGAGATCTAAAAATAGAATTGCCATTTGACCCTATAATTCCTCTACTAGGTATATATCCAGAAGACCAAGAATCACATTATAACAAAGATATCTGTATCAGGATGTTTATTGCAGCCCAATTTATAATTGCTAAGTTATAGATAAAGCCCAAGTGCTCATTGACCCAAGAATGGATTAATAAATTGTGGTATATGTACACCATGAAATATTATGCAGCCTTAAAGAAAGGTGGAGACTTTACTTCTTTCATGTTTACATGGATGGAGCTGGAAAATATTCTTCTTAGCAAAGTATCTCAAGGATGGAAGAAAAAGTATCCAATGTACTCAGCCCTACTATGAAACTAACTTATAGCTTTCATATGAAAGCTATATCCCAATTACAGCACAAGAATATGGGGAAAGGGGCAAGGGAGGGGAAGGGAGGGGGGAGGATGGGTGGAGGGAGAGTAATTGGTGGGTCCACACCTATGGTGCATCTTAGATGGGTACAGGTGAAATACACTAAATGTAGAATATAAATGTCTGAACACAATAACTAAGAAAGCACCATGAAAGCTATGTTAACCAGTTTGATGAATATTTCAAATTGTATATAAAAGCAACACATTGTACCTCATGATTGCATTAATGTACACAGCTATAATTTAATAAAAGAAAAAGAGCATGGTGAAGGTTCTGATAAAAAAATTATAACTAAAATGATTGAAAAGCTGCTGTGACAAGAACCTGAGGTTCTTGAGAACTAGAGAGTGAGCCAGTTGATTTTATAAATAAGTATGAGAAAGGTACTGTGAATATAAATCATTTTCTCTGGGGAAGGGGATACCCCTGTTTCTTGGTGTGCATTTGTGAACATTTTTAAAATTAATTTCAATAAATATGCCTTATTTTTAACTCCTAGTTCTTTACTAGGAGATTTACAAGTAGATTTAGGTAAAAGCTATTTAGTTCTCTAAAGTTAATTTTAGAAGTGCTCCATTCAGTTAGGTGGATTCCAAATCTAAAGGTTGAAATAAAAACAAAGAGTGCATTTTATTTTCAGAATCCCAGCCTGGCCATGTGACTCTGACTGGTTGTGCTGGTTTTCAGGTGACAGTCTGGATAGTGATTACACAGCCAGCAGCTATGTGGCCTGTTGTACCTTGGAGGTACTAGTAATCCTCCCTATTCCAAAGAAAAGTAAAATGTACACTAGGTAGAGAGAACGAAATATTCAAGAACATCCTGTTTAAGCATGCCTTTCAGGTAGTAGAAGGACCCAAACTCACCATCTTTTATGTGCTGAATAGTGTTCTGGAAAATTCATGTCTGCCTGAATCCTCAGAATAGGCCATTATTTGGAAGTAGTCTCTTTACAGATATAAGTACTTAAGATGAGATCATACTGACTTACAGTGAGCCCTTAATTCAGTATCATTTTATAGTGTCCTTATAAAAGGAAAATTCTGACAGAGGAACACACAGAAAGGAAAACACCATGCAAGAGCAGAAATGGAAATTGGAGTGATGGTGCAGCTACAAACCAAGGATGACAAGGATTGCTAGCACCCACCAGAAACTAGAACAGAAGCACAGGATAGATTCTCCTCTTAAGCCCCCAAGAAGGAATAAATCCTAATGATACTTTGATTTCAATTTTTAGCCTCCAGGAAGGTGAAAAAATAAATTTCTATTGTTTTAATTAAGCCACCCCATTTTGGGGAAATTTTTAAGGCAGTCTTAGATAATTAATGCACTTTTAATTGGTCACCTTTGAGCACTGGTGATAGTTTATTGCTAATTACGATTAAATTTGTCTTTGATTACCTGCTAAAAAGGTATGTTTCATGAATTCAGTGACTGGTTTTGTACTCTGTAGTCTTTTTCATATAGAAAAATGTATTGTGCCAAGATAGAATTTAAAAGACAAGTAAATGAAACAAAACAAAATTCTAAATGATGCACTGATCCAATAATTCCACTATGGGCCCAACAATAAGTAAAGATATATGACAAAACCAAATAATCTATTTTATAAAAATGATGTCTGAGAGTGTCATTTGGCTGCATGGATAGGGGGATTTCAGAGGATTTTGTAAAATGTACACTAAAGAGCTTGATCATACATAAAATTCTAAACCATTTATAATTCTTTCTAGTTTATTATTATTATTGTACACCTATTTTCTATCATAATTAGCATTGATATTCTCAAAATGGAAAGTATCTATCTGCTTGTTTCAGGAAGAATAGATCAAAGAAGTTGAAGAAGGGTGGGTAGCTGGAGAGATTGTTGTTCACTCCTGAGTTATTCAACAGGAAGGAGCTGAAGAGGAACTGAGTGCTTGCAATGCTCAAGATGGGACAAAGTGTGTGGGACTGGTGACACGGAAGGAAATGGTGTGTATTTGTGTGTACATGCATACGTGTGTGGATATGTGTGTGTGTGTTGTGGGCCTGACAAAAGAGCCAAGGTCTTAAAATTAAGTGCTGTCAGCTTTCTGCTATCCCAAAGAAGCAGATAGAATGTTGCTAGCTTAGGAGGAATTAATTATTTCTCTGCCTTCTCTCCATCATCTGTTCCCTCTTCACTTTCTTTCCCATTCACCATCCTATTGCCAAAATATGTATATACTTTTCCTATTTGTCTTTTCTGGCTGCCTCTATCTTAACTCCTGGTAAAGTGCTGAAATTTGTCCTTGGTGAAAGAAAAAAAGGAAAGAAGGAAGAAAGGAAAGAAGAAAGGAAGGAAGGAAGGAAGGAAGGAAGGAAGGAAGGAAGGAAGGAAGGAAGGAAGTTAGTTCAGAGACTAAATCAATTGTAAAATTTTGAAGAAAAGACTTCATTTGTTTATCCTTAGAGAGTTCACCCTGATTTGGAGTATGTGTGTGTGTGGGGGTTGGGGGTTGGGGGAGGAAGTGCACTGGAGAAAGTGAGAAAATCAAAGGACTGAATGAACCATACATATGCAGAGCCATATTCCAGATCTAAACTGCTCAGGAATCCTCATCTACTAGATACCTTTGTAAACACATAGGAAGAGGTTCCCTCCTTTAAAATGACCTACTGAAATTATTCTTTGCTTATTCCCATGAAAAAATGAAAGACAAAGTTTACTTATAGAATTTCTTTTTGCAAAAATTATTTTAAGTGAATAACAAAATACCTAACCATTCTAGAAAAACGATAAAACCTCACCACGTGACAGAAAAATTTGTCCATGAAAACAATGCTCTTCTCTCCGCTTGTTAGACGGAGTCCTGCAGTCAGCTTCCTAGCTGTAATTCTCTCTGACACCAGGGATATTAAGAATGTGAAGGAAATGCTTGAGTAGATTATAAATAATAGTGTAAGACACAGTGAATTATATTTTCTAATAATTGGCATTGCATTATTCGACTGAAAGAGGAAAGATGAAAGCAAAGAGAATGTGAATGCAGAAAATCAAAGAGTTCTTATCTTAGGAGTGTGAGTGAGAGTGAGGAAACTAAAGAAATAAAGAAAAAGAAAGAAGAAATGGAGACAGAGAAAGAGAAGGGAGAAAGGAAAGGGGTAGAAAAAGAGAGAGGGGAGGGAATAGCATTAGGGAGGGAGACAAGGAAAGAAAGAAAGAGCAAGGAAGAACAAGTGAGACCAAGGTGCATTTTTTGACTGGCACTGATGCCATGTCACATATATGAGTAAAATAGACTAAAGGAGAAAGAAAAACAGCTGGGCCTGTAGAGATAAGTGCCTGTCTGTCACCCAAGGGAAGCAATTACAGTTTTCATGGGATAAGTAATTGCAAACGTGACTCTCCCCAAAGATAAAGAGAAGGAAAAACATACATGTTATTTATTGCATATTCACTATCTTTACATCTGCTTGTTTCATATAACATTGCCCTAAAGCAGACTTATAGGAGGCAGTATTATGATCCAATTCCATAATTAATTAGATTGTGAATATCATTGTTCAAATTTCTGTGCAGCAGCTGTGCCTCCCTGCCTGCTTCACATAGTTTGGGGGAGTTTCAAACAAGATAATACATGGAAAAGTATTTTTTTTAAATGTAAAACACTATCCTATCCCTCTTGGGATTTCAACACATCTTGAGAGATAGCTGCTTGAGAAGATTTCCTCTGTTAACAGAAGAGAAAAAGACATTACTTTTTTATGGAGGCATTGTGAAGTCAAGTGTTAAAGCAGGAACATAAAAAATTTAAGGTCTCAAAACATACTACAAAGGATGAAAAGGGTGTTATTTTTATGAGTGGAGGTTGGGAATTATTTATGTAGAGTGTTTGTCTGCATACTCAAACCTAACTAAACAAGAGCTCTGCTTATTGCAGTTTACCTTGGGATGGCCAAGAGCTGAGGTACAGACCAAACAGGAGGGAACTTGGCAGTGTCAGTGGGGACAAATATTCACTTCAGTTGACTCCTATCATTCAAGAGAACACGGAGAGAAGAAACAGAGCAGGAGGGTAGAAGGAGGGCATAATGGAGAGTAAAAGAAGTCCAGATAGGAGGAACAAAAAGCTAACAGGGCACCATAGAAGGAGAGTGCAACAGTGAGTGAAAAGATGGTTTGCATCAGAAGAAGAACAGAAAATAAAGAGTAAGAGAAAACTGAGGCATTGACTTGGCAGTCCCATATAAACACGTTCTCAGAATACTTAAGCTTCAAGCTTGGCTTGTGTTCAAGTTCACCTCTAACAGAGACTATTGTTTACTGCAAGATCCCTCTTCAATTTTCCAGCAGTCCATACTATCATAGAAAAGTCATGATAGGTCCTTAGCCTGAAGGAGCATGAATAGAGACCCGTCTCTGCGCTTTGTCAAAATCATTCCTTTATAGTCACAGCTGTGTATAATGCAATGGGACTATGACTTACAGTAATGTAAAATGCTTATTCGACTCGAAATTCCAGCCTTATCCTTTGTTCTAATTTCTTCTATTTCTGGGCCAATAAACCTATGGCTATTTAAATGGTAGATTTCCCAACATGTGTAAGAAGCAGTCAAGTGTTAGAAATAATTAAGAATTCTGTTCAGTAACCAAGTTATGAATTTATAACTTTTATTGGATTTTCTCCCCTCTTCTCACTTCCCCTGCCACAACAAACATACACACAGCAATACATATATATTTTCTTTGTGTTTCTAGAGTCAATTAACAACAACAACAACAAAAATAACAAAATGTCCTTTTGGAGACTTTGGTGGAGCTAAGACTGTGTAAGCAGCAGAGCAAAACCATAACCAACTATCAACGTTTAGGTTTAGGATGTTCAGGTTTAGGACTGCAATTAATTGAATTTGTAGTTTAAAGAACACTTTGGCAGTCCCTCTACTCTGGCTTCTTCCTTGCTAACAGAATTTAGTTTGGGTTTCAAGTGCTTATATGTTTTAGGGGTCTGGGACCTTTTTCAGTCTCAGGAGATAAATCCTTCTCAGGGACGATCCTGGAAAACAGGACGTGAAAAGAAAGATGCTGTCAGGCTTCTGTAAAAGTTTCTAATAAGAGACACCAAAAGAGTCACATCCTTTTCTTCACTTTAGGCTGTAGAAGTAATTGCCTCCGTAATTAATTTCTGGAGCTACAGCAGTCTTCCTGCAACAAAGAGGACCAACTTCAGGACAAAAGCCGGCATCTTAAAAATGGAAGAGAGAATACGAACCATTGATAATTAGCCCTGAAACTTCAAACTTCCAGAATTCTTAGTTTTATGGGTTTCCCTTACTTTAGCTAGGAATACCCTAAGTGATAATAAACATCTACCATATGATATACATGAATGGATGGAATATATATTTTCATTCATTCTATTGTAGTCTGTTACACAAACGTGTGCACACACACAAACATAACATTTTCATTGAGGCTTTGGTGAAGTTAACTAACTAGTAGTAGGAATAAGCATGGGGTCAAAGGTAGAATAAGAGTGGGATACTTGTAAACAGATATACCTATATAAAGGAGAGATTTGGGAGAATGGGAGAGAAGTAAATTTTTAAATGAGTAATTCCTTAGAGAAAATCTGTGGGCATGAGATAGAGGACTTGGAACTGATTGCTCTTCAGCTAAAATAACAATTATGGAGGCAGGAAGTTGACGAGTTTTTACTAATAATCAACTGAATTTTTCTACCAAATATAAAGTACACTTTTTCTGTTGGAAGGGATCAAGGCCAGCTGTGGCAGTTTGTGGAATGGTGATACTTCAAGATGACTGTGGTGTTGGTGATATTTTTCAGGAAAGCTGCAGAGATAAATGGGAGGAGCTTATCAAAAGGGTTGGTAGGTTGGGGATCATTGTCTGCTGGTCTCAGTTACAGTTAAGGAATTTCTACAAAGCCACTCAAGAGTCTTAGCAGAAGAGCTAAGAAGATGGACTCTGATTGATTTAGCTTGGAAGTTTTCCTTTCTCCTTGGTGAGAAAATACATTCATACAGAAAAAATTCCCAGTTTAACTTGTTTAAAACTTACAAGTGTTGAGCTAGGCTATAATTGATAAGCTGTGAATAGGGCATTAGAAGTTACCGAGTTAATTTCCCTGTTTAGAAAAAGAAATATTAAGATCCCTCTCATACATAAACCTACATTCTTCTCTCTAAATAAAAGATGTTCATAATGGAAGGAGAACAGCATTTTAAGGAAGAAAAATATTATGCAAGATGCAATTATTTGAAATAAATAAAAATGAATCTACTTTGAATAAAGAAGAGGCCACCATCCCCCCACCCCACCTGATGGCTACTTAAATTTCTCCACTTTACCTCTGCCTGGGCTCCAAGCACACCCCTTCAACACTAGTGCTCCAATGAACACAGTTTCAAATGAAACTGAACTAAAACATAAACTGAAATTTATTTTTTAAACTATCAACACGACTTAAGATGATTTGCAATCAAATCAGCCTAATAAATAGAATTGGTGATTATTTACATGCTATAAATCAAGAGACACTATTATCTACTACATGCTATCCCATCATGGAACATTATTTTGAATCTAGGAATGAAGGCTCTATGGGTCCCAACTTTACTGGAACATTTAGCACCTCATTTAACCCAGGTTCCACTTCTAAGTCTCAGTATTACCCAGAGTGACCTGAATATGAACAACTAAGCAGATCATCCTAGCTGTATCTGCCAGCAGTCCTCTAAGGAGCTTGACATAACCTCCATGTAAATTTCCTGCATCTACATGCAAGTTTAGTATTATCCTAATCTGGAGGATTCTATGTCAGAAAGTACAAATGCGAATGCTCCTTTTTTTAACTTAGTTTTCAAAAATTACTAAGTTATTTATACTTATTTGACATACTCTTATTTGACAATGTGAACATTACTTTCTTGGCATTATTATTATTAATATTGTTTACTATTTTGATGCAGTAATTGTTTTCTTTTCTGGTATTTATCTTTGTTCATTCTTTACGAGGTTTTTGTTTCTAGTCTTTATCTTAAACATTGTTATTGTTATTAAATTTTAAGCCTTTTAAATTCTGTGAAGGCAAAAAGTGGAAACCTAAAAAACACATGTATATGTAAAAGTAAAAAAAATAACAAGAAATATTTTAAAAACCTTCAAAAAAAAAACCAAAAAGAAACATTGGCATGTTGGTGGGCAGGTGGAGCCTTTGTGGACAAACAGGAGTTTACAGAATGTTGGAAACTGTAAACATACACTAACCGCACATGACCAGGAAACATTTTAAAAACCTCATATGCTTTTCTAACTCTCTCATTTTCTTGCAGTCTGCACACATGCAGGAAATTTCTCTATTTATCAATATTTACTTATGTGGCTTATTCAGTGCTTGGACCATTGTGAGAAATTGGACTTAATAACCTATGAAGAAAAATAACTGAGATAATAAATTCTCTATTTCAGATATTGATATCTCCCTTTCTATTTTGAAGACAAATGAATGTCCTCGTAATTTCTAGCCCACAGACCACAGCAACTTTATCATGAATCCTTTTTATTGCAATCTTCCTCTTTTCGGACAATATTCCATTCTAATGCACCTTCTTGTAAAACTGTAAACCAGTGCTACAAATTCTTTAAAACTTCGTAAATGGTCTCTATTTATCTGCCGAGTGAAATGGATGTTTCCTTGCTACAAGATTGTCCATCATCTGGATAGTAACTATTTTAGCTTCACTTTGTGCCACGCTGTTTTGCTCTCATGCTCCTAACAGAACTAAATTGGGATAACGTGTGTGCAAATACCTGGCCATTTCCTTCTCACCTCCCAGTCGCCGTGAGCGCTGCTCCAGCATATTCTATAAGGTCTTATCCAGAACCTCTCCTGCTTTTCCTACCGCGTTAAGATGCCTCTCAATTGTCTCAATTTGTTCGTCTATGATCATTGTGGTTAGTACTTTGTATTATAGACACCAACATTTGTTAGTTTGTTGGTTTGGTTTCCACTCTCCCATCATCAAACTGTGGAATGAGCCTTCATAATGTCTTTAATCTCATAAACAAAGTCATAGAGCCAGGAAGCAGGATTTATTTTAAATTAAAAATACACAAAGTATGCAGGGACGATGGAGCGGGGAGAGGGTAGGAGAGCGGGGGATGCGTGTGCTCCAAATTAACGGGCATAAAGTTAAGGTGTAGGGCACACATCTTGGGGCTGGGACACAATTATAAAGGGGCTTTATTAACAAATGGAAACAATGTAACCTAATGCATTGTACCCTCAACTAACCTGAAACAATAAAAAAATGCTAACCCATTAAAAAAAAATATATATATATATATACACACATACACACAAAGTAATGAGCATAGAGCCAGCAAACAGTGTTTATTTTAAATTAAAAATTAACACGAATGAACGATACACTTTCTGGGATGTCCTAATGTTAGTTTTATGTGTTATTCTCTGTTTGCACTTCTAAATTCCCAAAATTTATGTTTTCAATTGCCTTAAAGAAATATTTATCAGTAATTATTACCTCCAGTTCTGTGTTCTACTGCCCCTTCTGTGTGTCTATGGTTTCCCCCCAGATATCCACATAACTCTCTCTTGTCCTTCTCTGGTCAAAATTCTCTTTAGCATAAGAGATCTTTGCATTCTCACGTGAAACACCACTCTTTATCTTCCTCCCTCCCTTTCACCTGCCATATTTTCTTCATATTACTCACCACTGTTAATTATTATATTTTTGTTTCTTTATTATATGCCAAACAACAATACAAGCTCCATGCAAATAAATTATTTTTTTACTGTTATAGCCTCAGCTTTGCTAAACATGTTGGTGTAAGCATACTCTTAAATATTAAAGGAAAAGAGTAGAAAATGAAAAGCCTCCCTTAATTCTCTTTTATGCCAAACTCCCTCAATCACTTTCCATCAGAATATTGAAATGTGATAAATGTGATATTCCCTACATCTCCCTACACCTGATACTTGTGGTATGAATCCATTAGTGTGCCGAGAAGATGCAAGTCCAAAATTGAACTTCTCTATGTTTACTTTTCTTGAAACTACACTCTATAAAGTTAATAAAAGGCCAGATGTTGAGAACTGTGGTAGGACCATGAACTCGGCAAAGGTACAGGCATAGTGTAATGTATCACCAGGCATTGTTCCCCAATTTGATTTCCTATAACTGCTTACTCATCAGCAGACACATAGCTGATGGTCATGAAGATTCTTAGATTTCTTTATAGTTTATATAGATAATATCACCCTTGTGAAATCTAACTGGTCTTAGAGTTATCCTCCAGACCTTGCATTCTGATGTACCAGACCAGCCCCCCATACCAAGAAACCAACACAAGCAGTGTTGTGACCTGGAAACTGATCCCATGACAGAAGACAATTTCTGCTTCCCAATCCTATGAGTTCACCCCTCAGCAATGAGCAGGTCCTATTTCCTGGCCCTTTATCCAACAAACAATTTTAAAAACCCTGACTCCAAAATTATCAAAGAAATGGATTTGAGAAATTTCGATCTCCTTGCAAGATGCCTTGTAAAATATGATACTTTCTCTGCTGTAATCCCTACTGTCTCCAGACACTGGCTTCCTCTTGAGCAGTGTCAGTTAATCAGAGTGGGTTGTGACCTTCTCCCTACTGCCTGATGAACCTGCCCTCTTGCCATCTGTATTTGTCTTTAATAAACATTATTCTTTTAGACACCCAGAGGAAAACCTTGGAGAATGCCCATGGTAGTGTTCCTGATGAGCCCACATCCCATTTCTTACTAATGAAATATACACTAAAATACTCTACTCATGTGGACAACAAAGTATAGACAAATATTCGCTATTGGATATTAGGCAAAAATTTAAACTTAGAATTTTCTCAACAGAAAATGAGATGACGTGTGGCATATGAGAGAAGCTTCCTCCTGATATTAACTTTTCTTCTCTTTAAATTTGTGTTCATTTTCCCAAGTATGACAAACTTCAGAGATGGAACCAAGAGAATGGCCCATCTATCTCCTTGTCAGCTACAGAGCAAACGAGTCCCATGGGAACACATTACCTCTCAAGGACAATGTCATCTTGCATCAATATGTACCTTAATCAACTTGTATCTCTAGAATCTTCCCTGTAGGAATGGAAAGAAAGGCTGAAAGGTGTTCTTTATGATCCTTTAACAAAATAGGCCAATATGAAACTATACAGAGAACAAGGGCTTGTCCCCACGCAAATAAATCCAATAATCCTTAGATTTAGTTCTCTCTTAATCCATCGGTCATAATAGCCAACTTTAATGCCAACTAATATAAAGATGCCCTCAGGGGAAGAGGCTGGCAGGTTATCCAAGCAATCCTGACCTGCCCACTTCATAGATCAATTTTATAATAACTACCATTGTTCTTTATTTTTTTCTTCTGGGAAATGTGAGAAGGGCAATTATGCCTTCGCTTTTATAAGTCTCTAAACTAGAACACGATATTAATGAACTCAAGCCCATACTGTAACTAGACTAAAAAAAGACGACATCTTCTATTCTCTGCCAGGGCACCTAATGATACTGATCAAGACTTAGGCAAACTAAAAAAGAAAGAATGACCCAAATTGAAATATAAACCCTTTCTGTTCCATTATTATATCCTCCAATGGGTTTAATGTTTAAACATTCAAAGAAATAATTCAGTTCATTTTTATTCAATTTTTTCTTGCCTAATGTAATATGTTTAACTGGAATCATTGAATATTGTATGTTTATTGAACCTGAGAATACTGTTAATCATTTTTGTAGGTGGATTTGGAATAGCATCAATCTTTACGTAGTTAGTACAGTCGGTACCTCAGATTCACTCTCAATGCCTTATACTGCAGAAGGTTACAAATACTATTTATAATCCACCATTTCATTATGTTTTCTCATCTGTAAAATGGAGATAAGTATTAGCTATTGCTAGTATTAAACATGGACAAATAAAATTCCAGTTCTCTAGCTGATCCATGACAAGGTTATGTTCCTTTCCTTCCATTTTTTTTATTTTAATAAATTTGTGAATTTAAAAATTTTCTAATTTTTATGACCAGGGATAATGACAGCTTATGACATAGTTCACTTTTTTTCTGCCCTGTACCACAGCCTGCTACTTTTCTTTCTTCTCATGTCTGTTGAACTAAATCAGAATATGAAAGGAAATAGAGGTTCTCTCATTAATGGCTGACTTGCAGCAGGAAAGGCCGCCTGCCGGCCGTTAAGCAGGGAGGTGGTTTTCTCGGGTTTAGCACACACAGGAACTCTGAGGACAGCAGCGTGATTCCAGGAATGAAATGATGATATTTTACCTCAGCATGCAGATTTTGGTAAAACAGAATACTGGTTGGCATGTGCCATAACAGATGGATCCTTAGCAGTCTGCTAAGAAAATTCTAAGCACTTATTTTTCTATAAATTAGCTTTAAATTGGGGTTAGGCTCAGTGCCTGCAGCTCAGCCAGTAGGGCACCGGCCACAGACACCCGGGCTAGCATGTTGGAACAGGGCTGCCAAACAATGACAACTGCAACAAATAAATAGCTGGGCATTGTGGTGGGTGCCCGTAGTCCCACCTACTTGGGAGGTTGAGGCAAGAGAATCACTTGAACCCAAAAGTTTGAGATTGCTGTGAACTTTGATGCCACAAGACTCTACAGGGGGTGACATAGTGAAACTCAGTCTCAAAAAAAAAAAATTGAGGGTCCAGTAGAGTTTGCCAGCATCGGTAAACAGGGTCTCCCCAAACACTGTAAACACAAAAAAATTCCACTGTGTTTTCCTCATACCTGACTTTTCCATCCTAAATGTTGTTATCGTCTTATCACAGTTAAATATATATATGTATTACATATATATAAAACACCAAATAAAAATAATTTGTCATCTTAGATTTTTGTCTATGTGTTAACTAAACAATATTAATATATAATAAAACAGAGAGGGTGTAGTTATTATATTAATAAAGCTCAATTAATTTTAAAGCCATATATATTTTGATGTTTCTGAAAACACTTATAAAGTGTGTAGAATAATCCTTCATGATGTTTGTGTATTTTATTGTACGTGGGTTTACAGAATCATAATTTTGACAATGTTAAATAAAATTTATAGGAGTCCATCAACTTGGACTCAGTTCCTACACTAGGCTGAAAAGACGATGTATAATGTAGTCATTTATGTAAAATTACACATCATCAACCCGATAAAGCTGTTTATCGGAACTTCCAAAAAATCAGAAAAATGAGAAATAATAGATAAATTCGCAAACAGTCCGGGTTCAGTTGTCTTGATAGAGACATTTCTTTGGTTTTAATCCTTACAAAAAGGTAATCCTGGGTAACCTGATGTCAGCCTGCTCTTTATATCTGCTTTCCTCAGCCTGTCCATAAAACCATCCTTCTCTGCTTAACTCATTGGAATACTCCGGTTTTTAGAATAAAGTGCTACCTCATTCCAGAACTGCAAATTAAGAAAACTAAAATATATATATATATATATTTTTTTTTTTTTTTTTGAGTCAGAGCCTCAAGCTGTGACCCTGGATAGAGTGCCATGGCATCACAGCTCACAGCAACTTCCAATTCCTGGGCTCAAGCGAGTCTCTTGTCTCCGCCTCCCAAGTAGCTAGGACTACAGGCACCCGCCACAATGCCCGGCTACTTTTTGGTTGCAGGCGTCATTGTTGTTTGGCAGCCCGGGCTGGATTCGAACGCGCCAGCTCAGGTGTGCATGGCTAGCGCCTTAGCCCATTGAGCCACAGGCGCCGAGCCAAAAACTAAGATTTTTAAAGTGCTGTAATTTTGTCTTTTCAAAATGTTTCAATATCAAGGGACTAAAATTTACTTATTGATTTGCTGTTTTTTACATGAGTGTGTCTATATATATAAATATAAATATAAATATATAAATATATATATATATATATATGCCATGCCATTAGGATTTCCTTTTATTTATGTAAAAAAAGCAACTTTTATGTGTTTGTTATTGTGGCTTTTATACCAGGGTGCACCATGAAAGAATCGCTTTTACTTTTTGAAGAATTAATTTTATTCTATAAACATCGTAGGGATATTTTTGTTATTGTCAATTCCACGGATTTTGAGTAGTACATCTGCTTTCAGGCCAGAAATTCTAAAACTAAACCGCAGTTTCCTCCCACGTGGGATGAAATGGATTTGAATTGTACACCGGAAAAGAAAACTGCTGTGCTATTTGTTACAGCTGGCCAACTTCACTCAATTGAAGCAACAGGGATGTGTTGAAAACCAGGCTGTTTCCACAGGTCATTATGAAGCTCGTTCATGGAACTGGCAGTGGAAAATTTCAAAGAATCCTTCCTTATGAAGCATGGATTTTTCAGTCTAACAACCAAGGTAACAATTTTCTATATATCCACAGGTAAGCATAGCAAAACTTAGTATCTGAAATGGATTTTCGGAACATAAAGTTTGACATAAGTTATATGGGTTATGAAGTTTCACATAGTTTTCTCTTAATCCCATTATTTATTGTTAAGACATTATAGAAAAAGTACATTTACACAATAAGGAGTCAAATTTATTGCAAATAATAGGGTTGTTTGTTTTTGACAATCACTGGAAGGGACTAAGAAAAGAAAGCAAGCATCACTATTAAAGAATTAGGCGTTTATAAATTCTTTTGGGAAAAGTTTCGTCATTACGGCACCTATAAAATTAATTTCATTTTATCTATACTCACTGATATTTATTTTGTCCCAAAGACTAAGGTAATCAAAATGTAAGTTAAGAATATAACAAAGATTTTAGGAATTTATGCTAAAGTCATAGACTGTTTAATTTTAGTGTGCTGTTATCTGTTGCATTCTGTTAGGGAGATTTTGACAGCCTCTAACCATAACAGTCATTTAAAGGCATTTAGTATTTCTTATGTTAGCTATTTTCAGAATTGTATACCATAAAGACATAATCCAGATTCAGTGAGCACATTCTTGAGGAAGAAACTTCACAGATGAACGTTTAAGAAATTAATAGACAAAATTAAAAATACATTGTTTCATAAAGCTCTAACTGTAGAATGATCAGCCTCTGTTTAATTGATTTTTTTTTTTTTTAATTCTTTCTACCCCACCACGGTTTGCCTTTTCATTGCCTTTTGGGTCACTGTTCATAGTAACTGAGAAAGCAGAAAAAAATGGCAAGGAGCACAGAGAGCAGATGGCTAACACAGTCCCCTCCATGCGACTCCTGCTAACACAGAAGTCTGCTCAAAACTCCATGGTAAATAGTGTGTATCACAGGTAGGATCATTATCCCTTTAGCCCTTTCATTAGTTCTTTGACCCCTACAGTTCAGCATTAATGAAACCATAACTTCCCATTCCTGAGGCCTCTGTACTTTCCACCAGTGCCCTCATAATGGAGTGCGTGTTTACTGCAGCTGCATTACAGAGCTCTGCACTGCATGCCCCTAGCATCAGCCCTACACAGTTGTGGGTCTCCCACACACACTGGCAGAGTTCTGCAATGAACTGTGCTTATTAGAGCCCACCAGGAAGGCGAGCATCTTAGTATAATTAGCTCCCCTGAGAACAATGGCTGCCTTCACAGCTGGGAGGCTAGAAGAAATTTATTCTAAAGTATGGGAAGCACTGGAAAGGTACCTGTAATTAAATTCCTGTTTTTTATTCTTTCCCTTTCTTTTTTTCTACTTGTAATTTAGTTTGTGGTTTTGTTTTGTTCTTTTTTTTTTTGAGTTTTTATCTTCATTTTGATTAATTAAACATAATTGTATAATTTGGCAATTAGGAATACAAACTACTGAAGGTCATGTCTTTAATTGCTATATGACTTTAATCTTACTTTTCCCTTTTAATGTAAAATGAGTAGAGAATTACATACACACACACTGGATTTGTGGAAAAAATAATAGTTGCTTAGAATCTTCACTATCTAGACAAAACACTCAAATAGACCCTCATTTTTACATAGGAAACTTTTCTGCTATTTCCACTGAAGTGTGATCTTGATTATTGTATGAGACATTTCTCATATTACTTCTCCTTTCCTCTGTTGTTTTTTTATTCTTCTCCTTTCTGTTTGTTGTTTTATCACTCTACCATTCTATGAAGGCCTTCCTGTTGACAGCTGACAGTCTGTTGACGTTTGATATAAATGTACCAATTATATAATGGTTTGCAGCTTCTCTCAAGTGGACTGGTGAGCTGTGTAAGCAATGCATAGCAGGTGGTGGAAACAGCATATTACCACAGCGCACTTGACTTGATGACCTCAGATAATATTCACATTTGTAAGGTAGAGTGAAACAGGGTCTTATATCATCATGCACTTCAACCTGCAAATCCTTGTTAGTAAATGCCATCCCTGGAGGCATATCACTGGTTTCTATGTGGAACTGGGATTGTGATGAAGATCTCAGCAGTCTTTGGTACTTTTGTCTAAACTTGGGAAAAGCATGTTTTGAAGGTCATGGGGAACAGAAATGCTAATAACTATGGTAATTAAAATTATCTTGCAGTTCTAGACTTCTTTTGTAAACATCTTACTAGTCAACTATGAAGAAAATAGCAGTCGGTCTGATCAAGTAGCTGACACTATAGCCTCAGAATCTCTGAATCTGGGGTTTTAAAGAAATCTACAATAAAGTCAAGATTTTTACTCCCTAATTTTCCTGTTCTGAGGCTATATTTGCACAAAACAATCAACCCTGCTGTTTCAATCAAGTCAGTGAGAAAAAAGTCAGGAGAACCAGATGTTTGGCATTTTGTATATGAAACAGCTGGTTGATTGTCTGAATTTTTCATTTTTGAGCTAATTTTGCTGTCATAATATAGAAACATCCTGAAAATGGATTTCTTTGCTTGTGAAATGTAAATAGCTTTCTTTAGAGGCATTCTATGGGGTTTAGATTGGCTAAAGTTGCCAGGACAGTGAGGAAGAGGGTGCAATAGTGTTCAAGAAGAATTAAGTTGTTAATCCTCACTAGAACTGCCACAGATTTTGTCTGAAGTTCTCTTCCATGCTACAGAGTCATTACTGTAGGAAAGAATCAACTACTAATTATTTTTATTTTCAAAAGAAAACTATCAATCATCTTTCTAGCTTATGAAATTAATAAGTCTTTGAAATTGTGATTTTGCCATATTAGGATTTGGGTCTAATTTTACAAGTACATATCCTTTTACTATTATGGTTTTGCATTTATGTAGAATTCTATGTTTCTTAGAGAAAATGATTTATTTAGTTTTGTACATTTAACCACACAGGAAGTCTGACATCAGGAAATTACATAACCATAAATAGAAATAAATAAGTTACTGAAAAATACAAAATATGGTTGAATAAATAATGGTTTATGATGTCTAAAACATTGCACTAATTATTCTAATTACTTATTTTATAATTTTTTTTCCAGTGTATACCTATGCCAAATGGCATAGTAAAGAGAAAAAATTGTACGGGTAAGTCAATGCCGTATTTTGCATGTCATTCAGTGATTCATCCATGAGATTTTTTTTAAAAAAAATTGTTGCATAAAAGGAATTGTACCAGGCACCTTTTAAAGGTAAATGTGTACATATTTACCTCAAGTAATGATGATATACGACATTGAATATATATAATAAGCAAAGTAAATAACCAGTCCTTGGAACAGTGCCTGTGGCTCAAAGGAGTAGGGCGCCAGCCCCACATACCGGAGGTGGTGGGTTTAAACTCAGCCCCAGCCAAAAACTGCAAAAAATAAAAATAAAAAAAATAAATAACCAGTGCTTGTGATTTTTAAAGATTATTTCATGTTAGTAAAAATTAAGATAGTGCATACTGAATAAGCCAAATATTAATGGTGAACATACTGTAATTCATTTAAAAAATGGCCACAAGTTGGCATTTTAGATAAGACTGAACAGCGAGAACAAAAGCTCCCTCCAGAGAGAACACGATGGGTGGTGATCAGTTTGTAGCTGGTACCACCAGCCCAGATGAGTACAACCATACATTAAATACAAGAATATAAGCAATTTTTTAAAAAGAATGTAAGCTGTGCATGATTAATTCTGGTAGCATACAGTACATTTAGTAAGTAGATAGAGTTTGGTGAAAAATACATTTCGTATGATATAGAGAAAGTAACGTTTTCACAACTCTTAATGTGCAAAAGCCATTCTTACTATGGGTGGAATTGTGTTCTGTCAGAAAAAGGTACATTGAGTTCCTAAACTTCAGTACCTCAGAATGTCAGCTTAAATAGAATCATCATAGATTTAATTAACAAAGTTAATAAGATGTGATACTGGAGTGGGCTTGCCCCATAATCTACTGTGACCAGTGTCCTTATTAGGAGGTGGCCTTCGGCCTCTTTGATTCCTTGACGGCCAATGGAGACCTGTTCACTGCCTATGGAGAATGCATCTTGCTCTGTAAGCCTATATCTCGTGTTTACTTTGTTACTTTACCTTTCTCTCCTTTTATAAGCTCTTTTCTATGTTTGCCTTAAAGTTAAAAAAAAAAAGTGGCTTTCTAAAGACAGAGAAACAGAGACTGCAGGAGGAATACCACGTGAAAGCAGCCACTGGTGGAGAGTGCAGGTAAGTAGCTGTAAGCCAAGGAAAGAACAAGATTTTGGGAAAACCACTGGAAAATGGGAAGAGGCAAGTAATGGTCGCCAAAAAGTTGTAAGGGGAGCACAGCCGTGCCAAAACATCGATCTCTAGCCCCCAAACACAATACATTTCTAAACCACTAACTTTAGGTACATTATAGCAGCCCTAGATTACTAATACATTGGGCATGCGAAAATAGACCACATGAAGAAACAAGAAATATAACTTGAGAAATCATGAAAATGCTAAGGGATCATTCAAAAGCTATTGGTTAACTATAAATGTGTGCACTGTAGTATCTAAAGCATGACTATCTAAACACAAGGGTGGACATCAAGATAAATTGATACCTGAAGTTAGACTAATGATGTCATAAGAACGAAAAACATTTGATGTTGATTAAGGAGACTATTTTAAGAATAGTTTTGGTGATAAGCAAAAAAATAAATAAATAAATAAAAATAAAGAAAGAACGAAAAGCTCTAGAGCTAAAGGCTTAGTTTTATCCTAATGGCTACTTCTACAGAAAATATAATAGGATCATGAAATGCTTGTGAAAGGGTCAGAAGAAAATCTAGTCAGAAATACCATTAAAGATCTGTAAAATTAATCACTCATTCTTGACAAATACAGAAAGAGTCAGATCAAAAGAAAATACAGTAAACTCCCTGTTATCAGGAACTCAAGCAACCTGCATATGACTTGACCAAAAAAAAAAAAAATACACACACACATACACGTATATAAATAAATATATATATCAGAGCTGAAACATGGGGTGCCAGTGCCACCAGTAGGCCCACATGTGCTTTTTGCGTCATTCCCACAGCTGCCATGTATTCTCAGAGCCTGAAAATGTCCTTATTTAAGACTTCTGCTGCTTTCCTGGCTAGCTCCAGCTGGGTAGAGACTGTCTTTCTACTGCTGCCACACTGCCCTGTGTTTTTTGCCGGACATTTCGATTATACAGTACAGGTATATTTGTCTGACTGTAAGTGGGCTTCTCACTGGTTATACACCTCAGATACTGCCACTGTGCTCTTTGGATGAGTTAAATAACGGAGCATATTACTGAGCAGCATGCATAGTCCTGTCCTCTGGTGGACTGAGACGTATATTCCCACACCTTTGCTATCCTACACCCAGTTATGGAAATTATATCTACTTAGCGCTGTGAGATTGCCAGTTTCATAAATATTTAAAACAATTCATGTCTTATCCATTCCAATAACTCCTTTATTATCTAAGTATTGAAAATTAACATAAATAGAATAAATATGTTCAAATGTAGTCCTTTAAAGAAGTTTTACAAGCCATGATTTTTTTTTTCAATTCACCGTTACTTTTTAAACGTTTCAACACAAAAATCGCAACCTTTTTAAGGCTGCCTTCAAATCGTATTTTATTTTATTGTGGGAAGAACGCATAACACAAGCTGGGCTCTGTGAACGCATTTTGAGGCCTACGATCCATTATTGCTCACGACAGGGCCACTGTTGCGTAGCAGATCTCCAGAGCTTACTCGTCTTGCTTGACTGGAGCACCATGCCTGGTAATTAGCAGCTCTCTCTGTACCTCTCGTCTATCCTCCGGTAACCACCATCCCACTCTTTGACTCTATAAATTTGTCTATTTTGGATACTTAACATAGGTGGAATAATGTTCTTTCTGTGATCGCCTCACTTAACAAAATGTCCCCGAATTCATTCACATTGTTGTTTATGGTGGAATTTCTTTTATTAAGGTTGAATAATATTTGGTTATATATGTTGACCATTTTTGTTTCATTCATTCACCTGTTGATGGACATTTAGGTTGTTTCTACAGCTTGGCTATTGTGACTAGTGCTGCAATGAATGCCCTACTATGTTCTACACATTTAACATATAACTTAATATTTTTAATTATGATAGGTTTACTTAGGCATAACCTCACTATAAGTCACAAAGTATCTATAAGCATATATTTTAGATTTAGATTTCCCTAAAGAAGTCTTATATTGATTTTTATTAGCAATTACTGTTTAAAGAAATTGTCTTTGGTTCAAAGGTACCTCCTGAAAGACTATATTAAGCCTATCCAGATATAATCTCAAAAAAATCAAACTGTAGATTTTTTTTTTTACTAAATCATAGCTGTGTACATTAGTACAATCATGGGGTACAATGTGCTGGCTTCATATACAATCTGAAATATTTTCATCCAACTGTTCGACATAACCTTCATGAGATTTTCTTGGTTATTGTATGAAAACATTTGTATTCTGCATTTAGTAAGTTTCACCTGTACCCTTCTAAGATGCACCATAAGTGGATTTTCTTTTATTATTAAATCATA
>CAUYRH010024836.1:0-29364 GCA_963574655.1 Perodicticus potto | reverse complement strand
CAAGCTGTCGCCCTGGATAGAGTGCTGTGGCATCACAGCTCACAGCAACCTCCAAGTCCTGGGCTCAAGCGAGTCTCCTGCCTCCACCTCCCAAGTAGCTGGGACTACAGGCGCCTGCCACAACACCTGGCCATTTTTTGGTTGCAGCTCTCATTGTTGTTTGGCGGTCCCGGGCTGGATTCGATCCCGCCAGCACAGGTGTACGTGGCTGGCGCTCTAGCCCGTTGAGCCACAGGCACCGAGACGGAAGAGTTCTTTTTTAACTGAACCAGTATTTATAAAAGTTTTCAGAAATTCTGGCTTAATATCAGTAAATGGTATAATGTAGTTCCCAATATAGTTATAGATCTATAATGTACAGATAACAAAAGACATTGTCTCATTTAGTCTTTTTAAGTAATACATTAGTGGTAACTTTAAGGAATGATAGTTTTTGAGAGAGATTGACCAACTAGAGTACATCTGGAGGAAGATTATTGGGTTTTTGAGAGATCTGGAATTTAAGTCATCTAATAAGTGTTTGGAGGCAATTAAAATATTTATCCTGGAGAAGGATGACTTATGGGTAGTATGAAGCTTTCAAGTATTGCTGTTATCTGGAAGATTAGGTATATTTTACCTTTGTTTCTACTAATGGATTGGCATTGGAAATGCCAATTAGTTTTCTAATCTTTTTCTAATTTTATTATATTTGACAAATATAATACAATAAAAAATTTTGTATTTGGTCACCTCATTGTGGTAAATTGAGGATACTGCTTGCTTTTGGAGATGTCCTATAGAGGTATGGGAGGAAATGTCAGGCCAGCTGTCCTAAGAACTAGTAGTATTAGTGTCTATTCAACTTTAAGTTTGGCTTTATAGGATGATAGTTAAGGAGAAAAAGCATATATTGTTTGGCTTAATACAATAAAGCACTTGCCTAATGGTTCTGCCTAATAAAATAGTTCTTAGATTTTTGGATACATTTGGGAACTTATTAAAATTCACATTCCAAGATCTAAGTCAGAGGTTATGATTTAGTAAATACCAGTTTTTCCCAGCAGATACAACCACATCATGGGATGCACTTTCTCAGACCAACGCTGCTGTAAGTAGTTTTTGCTTCCATTCATTTATTTCTGGTTTAAAATTGATTTCCTGTTGTGATTGAATAGATTAAAGTTATTTCTATGGTATTTTTTGGATAGGAAAATAAAATTAACTTTTTGGTAAGAAATTATAAACTATATTTATGTAAATGACAATTGAAGGAATGATGGAATAAACAGGAACATTAATACTGTGGCATATAAAATATTAACATAATTTGTATTATTAATCACCTTTAATAAATTTGTTCATTTGGTATGTTGAAATGAAAATTTAAAATAGAGAATGAATCAGGGAAGTTGGCACTGTGTCTATCTAGGAGGCTTATTATCAGGGAGGAAATGAAAGGAACCAAGTTCTCTTTGATTAGACTGTGAGTTACCTCTTATTTTTGGGAGCAATAAGAAAACAGGCTGTTTTCTCTTACAGGCAGTCCCTGGGTTAAGAACTGGTTAGGTTCTCTAGGTTTATTTATTTATTTATTGATTGATTGATTGATTGATTGAGTTTTTTAGAGACAGAGTTTCACTTTGTCACCCTTGGTAGAGTGCCATGGCTTCATAGCTCCCAGCAAACTCCAGCTCTTGGGTTTAGGCGATTCTCTTGCCTCAGCCTTCCAAGTAGCTGGGACTACAGGCACCTGCCACAACGCCCGGCTATTTTTTTGTTGCAGTTTGGCCGGGGCTGGGTTTGAACCCACCACCCCTGGTTTATGGGGCCGGCGCTCTACTCACTGAGCCACAGGCACTGCCCCCTCTAGGTTTATTTTTAAGTTGAATTTTTGTGTTAATTGGAATAGATACATTTACCTATTACCTGTAATAGCCTCCATTCCTAAGTGTGAGTCATATGTTAGTCAGGTGTTTGTAACACAGGAATTTTCTGTAATAGCCTCCATACTTAAGTGTGAGTTATATGTAAGTCAGATGTTTGTGACGTGGGGTATGCCTGTACTGCTGACGAATAATGACTGTGAGCAACTTGTTCCCATTTGTGTTTTGCCCAGTCTTGTTTGGAGTTAAGGAATCTATATTTGGCAGGTGATCATAGGCTTTTCCACAGGAGACCCTTTCATTTTCCTTTTCTCTCTGGGCAAATTATTCTTTTAATGTATACTTTTTTGTTTTCTGTTCTATACTACCTGTTTGTTGTTGTCTAAGTATTTTTATGGTTTTTCTGTCCTTTAATCTTTGGAACTGCTTTGAAAATGAATCTGAATAAAATATTATAATCTAGATTTGGTCCCAATGCAGACAAATTTTGGCCCTATCCATACAGCATTCTACATGAGCATTATATGTAATGTATCTATAATGTAGGAATTGTTTTCATCTCCCAATTTAATTTAGGGCTAAACTGATTTAGAGCTAAACTGTTAATAATAGTTGTTTTTCAAAACTATTTGGTGTTTTGAAGAATTTTTTAGGATGATAAGGGGCTAATAATATAAGTGAGGGGAATCTAATTTAGAACTATTAATATATGAAGGATTATTCCAGTGTACTATACAGTTACTTAAAAATTTATACATTTATACATCAATAATCATTTAAAAATGTGTTTTTTAAATACATTTTACTATAAAAGTGGGAAGAAGACAGATTTTTATACAAAGTGTTTATCTCTGTCTGATGGAAGTTTAGTGATTTTAATTTTATTTTTTGCACATTTTTTTGTCTTCCAAGTTTTTCCTGTATGCTTGTAATACTTTATCATTCAGTAAAAAATACTTTTTAAAGTGATTGAGGACATTGGTTGTTGTACCAGCATTTGGCTGTTATTGCAAATTATATATAAAAGCTAAATTCTATCTTGTGAAGTTTGTTCTTGTTTTGAAACTTACTTTATAGACATTAAACTGTAAAAAGTTGTAGATGTTTGTATACTTATAGTCCTAAATTTTAGCCTTGCTAAATTGTCAATTGTAATATGAAAAATTACAATTTTCATATTACAAAATGACAATGTAATTGTCATTGTAATATGAAAAATGCATAGAGTATATTGCGTAATGATATGCCACATGTAATGTCAAATTACTGCTTTAAAAAAACTCACCAATTAAAATAGTTCAACGTGACTCTTTGATATTCTTCAGAATGTTGTTTTCCATCTATCCAGGGTGAGAGCTTGAGGCTCTGTCCCAAAAAAAAAAAAAAAAGAATGTTGTTTTCTTGTCTAAGGTATTACTATAGCTTAAGTAATAAATGATGAAAAAACTAATATAAGAAGGCATTGCTGAGTTTTTCCTACTTTGGAGAAAGCTATTGGGCAATATAATTTTAAATAACCAAGTAAATTGGTGATATGCAGATTGTCTACAGAACTAACTTATGTGTTATTGTAATGGTGTTTAAATTTTAGCTGAGGCACATTGAAAACAAGTTAGAAGTGGCTCCTACAAGTACGGCTGTGTTTGATTTGGTCATGGATGCCAAGAAATCTTCTGCAAGTGCTACCCGAAAAATAAGTAGGAAAGGTATGTATGAAGTTACTGCCAAAGATATAAATGTGTTAAATGTAAACTTCTTATGTTAGTTTAGTTTTGCTTTCTTTCTTTCTTTATTTTATTTTTTTAAAAAGTTTTTTCCTGCCGTAAAGGCTATGTTAACCAGTTGATGAAAATATTTCAAATTGTATATAAAACCAGCACATTGTACCCCATGATTGCATCAATATACACAGGTATGATTTAATTTAAAAAAAAGTTTTTTTCCTTTATTAACTCATAACTGTGTACATTAATGCATTTATGGGGTGCAATGTGCTGATTTGGTATGTAATGTATCCTTGCATCTAACTGATTAACATAAGCATCTCCTTGCTTACTTATTTGCTGTGGTAAGACATTTATACTTTATTCTTAATAGTTTTGAAATGTATCATTGCATTATGCACATTAGTTGATGTCCCCCAAATCCCCTTCCTCCTTCTGGTCTCCCCCCTCTCCTCTCCTCCTCTTCCTCCTTCTTCCTGGACTATAGTTATGTTTTACCATCCGTATGAATGTGTAGGTGATTATATACTGATTTCATAGTAGTATTGAGTACATTGGATAATTTTTTTTCCATTCTTGAGATACTTTACTAAAAAGAATATGTTCCAGTTCCATCCAGGTAAACATAAAAGATGTAAAGTCTCCATCTTTTTTATTGCTGCATAGTATTCCATAGTATAAATATACCAAAATTTGTTAATCCATTCATGGGTCGATGGGCATTTGGGCTGCTTCCATGACTTGGCAATTATGAACTGGGCTGCAGTAAACATCCTGGTGAGAATGTCTTTGTTGTAAAATGATTTTTGATCATCTGATTATGTATGTAATAAAGGAATTGTAGGATCAAACGGTAGGTCCACTTTTAGTTCGTTGAATATTCTCCAAACTTCTTTCCAAAAAGGCTATATTAGCTTGCATTCCCACCAGCAATGTAGAAGTGTTCCCTTCTCTCTGCTTCCATGCCAACATCTGTAGTTTTGGGATTTTGTGATGTAGGCTAATCTTATTGGAGTTAGATGATATCTCAAAGTAGTTTTGATTTGCATTTCTGATGATTAATGACCATTTTTTTGTGTGTTTGTAGGCCATGCGCTTGTCTTCAGAGAAGTTTCTGTTCAAGTCTGTTGCCCACATAGAAATGGGGTTATTTGTTCTTTTCTTATTAGTTTGAATTCTTTGTGGATTCTGGTTATTAGACTTTTGTCAGAAGCATAACCTGCAAAAATCTTCTCCCATTCTGAAGGTTGTCTGTTTGCTTTACTTACTGTGCTCTTGGCTATGCAAAAGCTTTTTAGTTTGATCACATCCCAGTAATGTATTTTTGGTGTTGCTTCAATTGCCTGGGTGGGGGGGTGTCCTCCTCATAAAATACTCTCCCAACCTGATTTCCTCAAGCATTTCCCCTGCATTCTCTTCTAGTATTTTTATGTCTCAATTTTACATCTTTTATCCAGTGTGAATCAGTTTTTATTAATGGTGAAAGGTGGGGGGGGGGGTCCAGTTTCAGTCTTCTACAGGTTGCCAGCCAGTTTAGGGAGTCATTCCCCTAGTGAATTTTTTTTTTTTTTTTTTTGCAGTTTTTGGCCAGGGCTGGATTTTAACCCGCCAACTCTGGCATATGAGGATGGCGCCCCACTCCTTTGAGCCACAGGTGCCACCCTTTTTTTTTTTGAGACAGAGTCTCACTATGTTTCCATCAGTGGAGTGCTGTGATATCACAGTTCACAGCAACCTCAAACTCTTTTTTTTTTTGGCCGGGGCTGGGTTTGAACCCGCCACCTCTGGCATATGGGACCAGCGCCCTACTCCATTGAGCCATAGGCGCCGCCCTCAAACTCTTGTTCTTAAGAGATTCTCTTGCCTCCACCTCCCATGTAGCTAGGACTACAGTACAGGTGCTTGCCACAATGCCCAGCTAGTGATTTCCTTCTTAATCTCATCTTTGACCCAGTTATCATTCAGCATAAGGTTATTTAGTTTCCATGACTTTATTTGAGTATACAGATTTTTGTTGCCGTTGAGTTCAACTTTTATTCCATGATGGTCCGAGAAGATACAAAGAATAATTTCTTTTTTAAATTTGCTCAGGTTAGACTTGTGTACTAAGATACCATCAATTTTGGAGGATGATCCATGGGCTGATGAGAAAAATGTGTATTCAGTTATGTTAGGATGAAATGTTCTGTAGATGTCTGTTATGTGCATTTGTTGTAGGGTCAAGTTTAAGTCCAATATTTCTTTGTTTAGTTTTTGCTTGGAGGATCTATACAAAACTGCCAATGGGGTATTAAAATCTCCAACTATTGTAGTGCAAGAAGATATCAAATTTTTCATATCTGTTAGGGTTTCCTTTATAAATTGAGGAGCATTCTGGTAGGGTGCATAAATGTTAATAATTGAAATCTCTTCATGTTGAGTATTTCCCTTGACAAATATAAAATGACCATCCTTATCTTTCCTTACCTTTGTTGGTTAAAAGCATATTGTATCTGTGAATAAAATTGCAACCTCTGATTTCCATTTGCCTGAATTATAGCTATCTGTCCCTTCACCATGAGTCTATTTTTATCCTTTAAGGTAAAATGAGACTCTTGGATGCAAAAGATGTCTGGTTTGAGTTTATGTATCCAGCCAGCCAACTTATGCCTCTTTAGAGGACAATTTAAGCCATTCACATTAATTGAGGGAATTGATAAGCATGGTAGTGTTTTGGATATCATGTTTTTCAAATGTCTAGTGGATATTTTTAATCCTTTCCCTACTATGGAAGTTAGGTTTTGTTAAAAAATTTCTGGGTAAATTTACTTTGGTGGTGGACCATTGTGTTGATCATTATGGAGGATGGTCTGAGACTATCCTGGAGAGCTGGTTTAGTTGTGGCAGATTTCTTCAACATGTGTATGTCAGTAAATTATTTGATTTCTCCATCACAAATGAAATTCAAGATACAGGATCCTGGGCTGGACGTTGTTTTGTTTTGGGAGATTGAAGGTCAATGACCATCCTCTTCTGAAAGGTTTCAACTGAGAGATCTGCAGTCATTCTAATATTTCTCCCTTTGTAGGTAATGCTTTTCTTACGTCTGTCTGCTTGCAGAATTTTCTCTTTCATATTAACTTTGGCAAAGTTAATTACAACATGTCTAGGAGATGCTTTATTTGGATTGAGTTGTGCTGGGGTTCTGAAGCTGTCTACTGTCTGAATTTCAGTATCCCTTGCAATGCTTGGGAAATTCTCCTCCTAAATATCCTGGAGTAGAGCATCTGTGCCTTTAGGACCATCTTCTTCTCCTTCAGGAAGTCCTGTAAGGTGAATGTTTGATCTTTTGGAGTGGTCCCACAACTCTCTCAGGGAATGATCAGTTTTTCCTCTTCCATTTGTGTCTTTGAGTTTTTAGGAACATTCAAAAGCTTTGTCTTTGATTTTAGAGATCGTTTTTTCTGCCTGGTCAACTCTGTTACTGAGGGATTCTACTGTATTTCGGAGCTCCTCAAGTAACTTTTTCATTCCCTTGAGCTCTGCTCTATTCTCCTTTCTCATTATGTCCAGATCTTTGGTAATTTTGTCTTTGAATTCATTAATTTTTTGAGAAAACTTTTACACAACTCTTTGGATTTCTATTTCTCTTTTCCTCTAGATTATTCATTTTATTTGCCATCCATATTCTGAATTCTGTTTCTGACATTTCAGCCATTTGTTTATGAATGTCATCTTCTGATGTATCACCTTTGTCATTCCTTGGGGTAGTTGATCTACTCTGATTATTCATGTTGCCAGAGTTCTTCCTCTGGTTCCAACCCATGGTTATTTTCTGCAGTTTGGGTATTAAAAGTGGTAGAGTGAGATTAGATTGGGGTTTCCAGGAATTGTAGTTAACCAGCCCTGATTGTGGCTTTCCCCCTACAGCTTTACAAAGATCCCTTTCAGACCTACAGCCAGAGACTCTTGAGGACCTACTTTGGTGTGATAGGACTAGCTGGCTCTGTCTTGTAGTCAGCCAGCCTCTATCCAATCCTACTGAATTGGGCTGAAATCTCAGCTGGGGAGATACATAAGCAACTGAGACCCTCCACCCCCACCTCCAGTGACAATTACTGAAGGAGAATCAGTCCCTCCCACTTCAACACAATCACGGCTCAACCTTAAAGTGTCTCCAGGTAGACAGCCCAGGTCAAGAGTTCCAAATTAATTATCCCAGATAGCACAATCACTGCTCAACTGTGAGTATTCAAAGGGTGTCCAGCAACCAGACAGCGGAGATCCACAGGCAGCTGGGACCCAGAAATCCAGGAGGCTGAAGTTTGGCTCCCTCTGGTGGTCAGTGGGATCAGGAAGGCCCGCCCAATGAAAGAGTCAGACCATGGCTCGGCGCCTGTGGCTCAACGGGCTAAGGCTCCAGCCATGTACACCAGAGCTGGCGGGTTCGAATCCATCCTGGGCCCACCAAACAACAAAGATGGATACATCCAAAAAATGGCCAGGTGTTGTGGTGGGCACCTGTAGTCCCAGCTACTTGGGAGGCGGAGGCAAGAGACTAACTTGAGCCCAGGAATTGGAGGTTGCTGTGAGCTGTGATGTCACAGTACTCTATCCAGGGTGACAGCTTGAGGCTCTGTCTCAAAAAAAAAAAAAAAAAAAAAGAAAGAGTCAGACCTTGGGGTTAGTGCCTCCTTCTTCCCCTTATGCTATAGCAGGAAGTGGTAGTACCATGGGGCTATGGCCTGACTCCCTTCAGTGGGCAAAAGTGGCAGAGATATGGGCCTATCAGAGACAAAGGGGAATCAGTGCCTCCTCCCGTGCTGCACTGTGCCACCATGGCAACCTCATGGATTTGAAGCCCTCCTCCCTCCAGTGCTCAACGGCATCTGGGGAGTGTACCAACTGTGTCAGTCTCAGGGTGCGTTCACTGCCATCTGTGGGCGAGTACCACCACAATGGTATAGTCTGTGCTCACCTAGTCTGTGCGTTTGTCCTGGCCCTGTCCTGACGCAGCACTTACTCTCCCAGAGACTACGTCTTTATCCTTGCCACATTGTGCCATGGGCGGTACACACCACATTTGTGTCTCTGTCCCACCTGTGCTCCTCCACGGTGCCCCAGGGTAGAGGCCCAACTCCTCCAGTGGTAAGAGATATGGGAAGTGTTTCTCCAAAATCTAACCCAGGGTGTGAGCCCTGTTGCGGCCGCGTGCTCTCGCTGAGCCACGTTACCCCCTTCACTGGCTTGACTCCCTCTGCCCTTGTCCACGTTAGCTGTTTTCAACACAGTCAGTCACGCAGTGGTCCATGCCATGCCCAGACCTCTCGAGGTATTGCCAAACACTGGACTCTGCAGGGGACAAGCTTCCAGACTGTATAAAGGATGGGCGGGATGGAGTAGACTGGCAGTTCAGAATTGCGAGTAGAATATTTGTTCAATTTTATGCTGGGCAGGAGAATGCCTAGGTTCACAGCTGGGATCTCTCTGGAGAAGGAGTTCCAGTGTTAGTGGCTATCAAATGCGGGATAAAATAAGAGAAGATTTGAACTCTGCTCACTTGTAGAAAGCACACAGTGAGCCACTCTCTCAGGGAGGGTCTCTCATCTTCTTGGCGATGGTTTTTGTGCCTGTAGCTTATTTCTTTGAAGTTGCAGCTTGCCTCAGCAGGAATGCTGTGCACTCCTCAATCTTTTTTCTTAGCTCAGCTTCTGACCTTCAGCTTTCTTGAGAACCTTCTGTCCTTTATCTCCTTCTGGACGGGAACCTCTGTGGAAAGCTGGCTCCAGTTGGCCATCTTGCCTCCTCCTCCCCTTTATTTTTTTTAAGAAACAGTCTTGCTCTGTCGTCCTGGCTAGAGTGTGGTGAATGGTGCAATCATAGCTCACTGAAGCCTCAAACTCCTGTCTAAGCCTCCCAGGTAGCTGGGACTACAGAAGCACACCAACATGCCCAGCTAATTCTTTTGTTTGTTGTAGAGATGGAGCCTTGCTTTAATGCCAAGGGTGCCTTGCTTCCCAAAGTGCTGTGATTATAGGTGTGAACCGCTGCATCTGCTGGTTTTGTTTCAATTTAATTTCTTCTTAGAGTTCCATATATTTGGTTGCTTCTTTAAATTAAAAACTATATCTCATTGGCATTTTATTTTCTTCTTTTGGTATTGAGTAGTTATGAAGCACCTCTTATTCAGTATAGATGATGTTTTCATCATCTTTGGGTGAGGGATTTTAACACCATTGCATCAGTTTTGACAGTGAGTTTTCCTTTGTTTTAAGTGGTGAGAATTTTATTTTGAGTTTAGGGGATCATGTATGTCTTACTTTTTTCTTTTTTAATTCATAGGTATATTGTATCACTTTGAGAGTGAAATTTACTTGACCCAACCTATTTTTGGTTGAGGTTTAAAATCATAAATGGCATATCTTTCATATGGCTATATTGTAAACTGACATAGTGTAAAAATTTCTTTGATTACCTTTCCTGTATTTGATTGTGAGGTTTTATAATTGATGTGCTAAAACCTGCAGGTCAGTATTCTACTGTGATTTTTTTTTTTTAACCTGTGAGTTTGTTGGGTTATATCTGATACTTCTTTTTTAAGTAAGTGCCATTGACAAATAGGAATTTTATGTATAGAATTCGATTTTGCATTGTTTTATCCAAATATAGTCTTTCTCTATTGATTGAGTTACGTTAATAGTTTAGCCTGAATATTTACAATCCAGTAATATAACACCCAACTAGAGATAGCAGACATAAAAGATACTTAAATTATTTTCTTAAATCCTATTGAAATTAAGAGACAGTTGTATTTAGTATCATATGTTTTCACAGATTTTCTTTTCCTTCAGATGGTAGATACATGGATGATTCTTGGGTTAATGCTCTAACCTCCAAATACTCTAGATCACGAAAAGAGAAATCTCGTAGTCCTCTCAGAGCTACCACTCTGGAAAGTAATGTGAAAAAAAATAATCGTGTGGAATTTCGTGAACCTTTGGTTTCTTACAGGTTAGTATTTAAAGTTATAAAATAAGGTTAGCCTGTAATATTTACAGGAAGATTATATTTTATTTTCTGAGTTTTTAATAGCACTTTGTGTATGAAATAATGGAATAATTTAGTGTTATCACCTTTGTTATTCTCCACAAAAGGTAGTACTAAAATCTTTTATATGAAATGCTGACTGTAGTATACTCTTTTACAGATAAATATTTGGGGTAAAGAAATAGTAATATTTGCTTGAGGCCATCATTTTTATAAAAAATGTGTCCTAGAAACAAATTATTCAGTCTGTGTATTTTATATAATGAACTCTGTCTAGCTTATTTTTCTTCCTTTTTTTTTTGGTAACAATAATCAGTCACCTAAAATTTCTTTCTCATTAAGATAATGAGTTTGTTTATTGTTTTGTTTTGTTGCCAATGGCTCTTTTCATCAATTCGGATGTTCAAGATTGATGAATGAGGCTGGACCGCAGTGGTTCATGCCTGTAATCCTAAACTTTGGGAGAATGAGATGGGTGGATTGCCTGAGTTGAGGAGTTCAAGACTAGCTTAAGCAAGAGGGAGACCTCGACTCTGCTAAAAATAGAAAATCTAGCTGGGTGTTGTGGCAGGTGCCTATCGTCCCAGCTACTTGGAGGCTGAGGCAAGAGGATCACTTGAGCCCAAAAATTTGAGGTTGCTGTGAGCTATGATTGATGATGCTATGGCACTCAACCCCAAGGCAACGGTGTAGCTGAGACTACAAGTTTGTACCACCATACATGACTGATTTTTTAAGTTTATTCTTTTGTAAAGACGGGGGTCCCTGGATCAGCGCCTGTGGCTCAATGGGCTAAGGCGCCAGTCACGTACACCTGAGCTGGCGGGTTCTAATCCAGCCCGGGCCCGCCAAATAACAATGACGGCTGCAACCAAAAAATGGCCTGGCGTTGTGGTGGGCGCCTGTAGTCCCAGCTACTTGGCAGGCGGAGGCAAGAGACTTGCTTGAGCCCAGGAGTTGGAGGTTGCTGTGAGCTGTGATGAGACGACACTCTATCCAGGGTGACAGCTTGAGGCTCTGTCTCAAAAAAAAAAAAAAAAAAGATGGAGGTCCCACTGTGTTCCTCAGGCGGGTCTCAAATTCCTGACCTTCAATGATCCTCCTGCCTTGGTCTTCCAAAGTGCAGGGATTACAGGTATGAGCCATAAAGACATGCCCAGCCTTTACTACTTTCTGTGTATGACATGACCAAATCTGTTTTAAACCTTCTCCATTTTTGAAGCCTAGTTGGTCATTCCTCTGTGCTCACATAATAGTATGTCATTTCTTTTTTAGCATTATATTTCATTTTTTATTGTATTTTGATTCTATGTCTACTCATTGCACTGGTCTATATGTAAAAGCCTAAATTTTTTTTTATTCTCAAAGCATTAGCTTAATGCCTGACATACACTAAGTATTCAATAAATATTTTTTCTGATATTTTAGTATGAAAAATTTCAAATTTACAGAAAACTTGAAAGAATTATGTAGTGAACACCCTTATATATGTATATGTTTAATAAATATTTAATAAATGAGCAAATGAAATGAAAGATTGTGAGAAATTATATTTTTTTTCTTTTGGTCAGTTTTCATCTCTTGTTTTTTTGTTCTTTTTTTTTTTTTTTTTTTTTTAGACAGAGTCTGTAGGTGTTGCCCTGGGTAGTGTGCCCTGGTGTCGCAGCCAACAGCAACCTCAAATGCTTGGGCTTAAGCAATTCTCTTGCCTCAGCCTCCCAAGTAGCTGGGACTATAGGCACCCGCTGTTTGCTGTTGTTGTTGTTGTCATTGTTGTTTTAGCTGGCCTGGGCTGGGTTCGAACCTGCCACCTTCAGTGTATGTGACCTGCACCCTACCCACTGAACTATGGGTGCCACACTTTTCATCCCTTTTGAGATTGGCACATGTTATATAACCTACCATTACTTTAGTCTCTTCATGTTAGGTTGAAATTATTTTAGCCAAGTTGTTGCAGCCTGGTCAAGAAAAATTGGCTTAGTGCCCGTAGTATAGTGGTTATGGCACCAGCCACATGTATTGAGCCTGGTGGGTTCGAGCCTAGCTCAGGCCAGATAAACAACAATGACAACTGCAACCAAAACATAGCCAGGCTTTGTGGCAGGCGCCCATAGTCCCAGCTACTTGGGAGGCTGAGGCAAGAGAATTGCTGAAGCCCAAGAGTTTGAGGTTGCTGTGAGCTGTGACACCATGGCACTCTACCGAGGGTGACGTAGTGAGACTCTGTCTCAAAAAATAAAGAAATAAAAAAGAATTCTCTAGGGGCAGTACCTGTGGCTCATCGAGTAGGGCGCTGGCCCCATATACCGAAGGTGGCGGGTTCAAACCCGGCCTTGGCCGACCTGCAAAACAGAAAAATAGCCGGGCGTTGTGGTGGGCACATGTAGTCCCAGCTACTCAGGAGGCTGAGGCAAGAGAATTGCCTAAGCCCAGGAGTTGGAGGTCGCTGTGAGCTGTGTGATGCCACAGCACTCTACTGAGGGTGATAAAGAGACTCTGTCTCTACAAAAAAAAAAAAATCTCTAGTTTGTGAAAAAAAAGTAGTGAAAATAATCAATTTAGTCTTTGTTTCTGATGGCAGGTATGGAATCATATCTGGGGCACAGCTTTTTCAATAATCTACTCATAACAGGATCTGAAGTTTTTTGAGTCATGGAGAATCTTGTGAAAGCTATGGACTACCTTCTTAGAAAAATGCACATGCTCATACACTCCCAGTACACATATGTTATGTTGTAATTGAGTTATGGCTTTAAGAATTTTTGTGGTATTTAGGGATTTATGCCTTTCTGTGATGAAGTAGTCTAGATTAGTGCTATACAATAGAGCTATTAATGTGGGCCACAAATGTAATTTAGACTACTACTTATTGTAGTAGTCACACACAAGAAGATGTTTTATATTCCTAAATCTTTAGAATCTAGAATGCAATTTACCTTACAGCAGCTCTAAGTTTGGACTGGCTACATACCATGTGCTCAAGAGCCCAATGGGGCTAATGGCTACTACTTCAGACATTGCAGGTTATTGCAGACTGTTGTTATGTCTGGGTTTTTTTGGCTGTTTTTTCATGTGTTCTTGACACTGTTGAGGCCTATTTGTCTTCAATTTAATTTTTAAATTGATAAGTAAGCATTATGTATATTTATGGTATACAGCATGATGTTTTTTTATTTTTTTTTGTAGAGACAGACTCTCACTTTTAAAAAGCTGCTTTTCTAAAATGAAGTTTAATTTGATATATAAAGTAAAAATAGTTTCTGAAGGAAGACTTTTGAGAATGTTTTTATGAACAGAGAATATGGACTTTGAAACATGTACTTTGGCTCCACCCAGTCTTCTTTGTTTACTCCTGAGTTTCTAGATATGCTTTACAGAGTTTGAAGTTGTCAAAAAAGTGCTCTTTGGTTAGTAAGTTTAACTTTACTAACAACATTTATTTGGAAGAAAATATTTACTGTGCCTCTACTTTATTTCTACTTGTTAATTTGGTACATTATTTAGAAATTACATATATATTTGAGAACTTTTTTAGTATTTAAGATTTCGTAGCAGAATAACAGATGATAATAGATGGCAAGTGAATACTCAAGGTCAGCCTGTAGTCTTATTTTCTGAAGTTCTTAAGGTAATCTCTCTATACATCTTTTGCATATTTCTTATTTTATAATATGCAGACTATTTAGGCTGTTTAACATTTAATTTTATAGAGAGGGCATTGAACATTGAGTCTTTTTTTTTTTTTAGAGACAGAGTCTCATATTGTTGTCACTGGTAGAGTGCTGTGGTGTCACAGCTCACAGCAACCTCCAACTCCTGGGCTTAGGCGATTCTCTTGCCTCAGCCTCTTGAGTACTGGGACTACAGGTGCCGGCAACAACACCCGGCTATGTTTTTGTTGCAGTTTGGCGGTGGCCGGGTTTGAACCTACCACCCTCAGTATATGGGACCAGCACCCTACCCACTGAGCCACAGGCACACACTGAACATTGAGTGTTAATATTTGTAATGGTTATTTTACTATTTCTGAGCTACTGAAATTTTAGGCTTTTTTGATCTCCGCTTTTAGCATTGAATTCTCCAGTTTAGGCTGGGCGTGGTGGCTCACACCTGTAATCCTAGCACTCTGGGAGGCCAAGCGGGTGGATTGTCTGAGCTTACAGTTTTGAGACCAGCCTGAGCCCGAGGGAGGCCTTGTCTCTTAAAAATAGTCGAGCATTATTGTGGGCACCTGAAGTCTCAGCTACTTGAGAGCCTGAGGCAAGAGAATTGCTTAAAGCCCAGGAGTTTGAGGTTTCTGTGAGCTCTGACACCATGGCACTCTACCAAGGGTGACAAAGTGAGACTCTGTCTCAAAAAAAAAGAAATTAAAAAGAATTCTCTAGTTTGTGAATGGTTTCAGTTTGACTGGTTTTTGCACTTTTATTCAAATCTTTTTTTAAATTTAATTTTTAAATTGATAAGTAAGCATTATGTATATTTATGGTATACAGCATGATGTTTTTTTTATTTTTTTTTGTAGAGACAGACTCTCCTCACTTTATCGTCCTCGGTAGAGTGCTGTGGCGTTACAGCTCACAGCAAAATCTAACTCCTGGGCTTAGGCGATTCTCTTGCCTTAGCCCGGCAAGTAGCTGAGTCTACAGGCACCCGCCACAACCCCCGGCTATTGTTTTGTTGCAATTTGGCCAGGGTCAGATTTGAATTCACCACCCTCGGTATATGGGGCCAGTGCCCTACCCACTGAGCCACAGGCACCGCCCAGCATGATGTTTATTTTATGTATATATTGTGGAATTACTAAATCAAGGTATTTAATGTATTACCTCACATACTTTTTTTTTTTTTTTTTTTTTGGTGAGGTGAGCACTTAAAATCTAATCTTAGTAGTTTTCAAGTATACAATACATTCTTATTAACTATAGTCACAGAACCCATTTTTTTTTTTTTTTTTTACTACAGGGAAATCCATGGTGCACCTTCCAATTTAAGTCCCAGCTATCTGGAGTCAAAGCATGTCTATAGTGTTGATATTAATCAAGAAAAGGCTGATAGTAGTAACCAGGTCTTAAGTAATCAAGAAGATCAGAATATACATAACTGTGAGAGCTTCCAGTCATCTGTGATTAATGATACAGTTGTTAGGTTTTTAAATGATCGACCAGCAATTGATGCATTGCAGAATTCTGAATGTTTGATTAAGGTAGGCGCTCCTATGAGAACTGAGGAAGAAATGCTTAATGGGGCAAAAAGAAATGAGAACAACCTGAAGCCCCCTGTGAATAACATGGGCAATGATGTTGATCCAAAAGTGTTACTGCTATCTGACTCTTCTCCATCCTCTACTAGTACTTCCAATTCCCAAAGATTAGATATTTTAAAGCGGCGACAGCATGATGTCAAACTGGAAAAACTCAAGGAGCGGATAAGGAAACAGTGGGAACACTCAGAAGAAACACATGGCCGGGGCCAGAATTTGGGTCATATTGACCATCCAGTAATGGTTGTTAATGTTGATAATTCAGTGACAGCAAAAGTCAGAAAAGTGGCAACAGCACCACCTGCTCCAGCATATAAAGGTTGGTATCTTTTTCAGCCTAACTCCTTATTCCTCTTTCTTTCTAGGATATATTTGAGTAAAAGGGATCATCTTTACAACAGGATGTAATGTGTTTCTCAAATCAAATGCAAAGAAATTATTTAAGATACATGTTAAAAGTGCAGATTCCTAGATCCAACATGTGACCTAAGTCAGAATCTGGGGATGGGGTCTGGGGTCTATAATTGGAATTTTTAGTGAGTTCCTCAGGGATGCTTTTTTTTTGAGACCAAGTCTCACTCAGTCTCCCTGGAGTTGAGTGCCAGAGTGTCACAGCTCACAGCAACCTCAAACTCATGGGCTCAAGCAGTCCTTTTGCCTCAGCCTCCCAAGTAAGTGGGACTATAGGTGCCCATCATGACACCCAGCTATTTTTAGAGAAAATGTCTTGCTCTAGCTACTCCTGAGCTCAGGCAATCCACCCACCTCAGCCTCCCAGAGTGGTAGGTAGGATTACAGATGTGAGCCACCATGCCCGGACTCACCTTGGAGGATTTTTATAGTTTGACAATTACGATATGAATGTTAATAAATTGTGCAAAAGAGAAAATAAAAATTTAGTACCATTTTCAGAGAACAGAAAGAATATTGTCCTCATTCTACCATTGTTTTGGATTGTTATTAGGAATTATTTCAAAAGTAATATTTAAAAGATAGTTCAATTTTCAGTGAATATTTATGTACAAATATTTTGGCACTAATATGATCTTGTTGATATTTTAGCCTTCAAGATTTGCCACAAAGGTTTCTTACTTCCATATTTAAGAAAACAAATACTTAGGTTGGGTGCCATGGCTTGACCTGTAATCCTGGTCCTCAGTGAGGCTGAGGTGGGTTGGTTGTTTGAGTTCAGAAGTTCAAGACCAGCCTGAGAAAGAGGAAGACCCTGTCTCTACTATAGTCCTAGCTACTTGGAGACTGAGGCAAAAGGATTGCTTGAGTCCAAGAGTTTGAGGTTGCTGTGAGCTGTGATGACACCATGGCACTCTATCAGAGTGACAGAGTGAGACTGTAGCACAAAAAGAAAAAAGAAAAAAGGAAAATAACCCTAAATATTTAAATTACATTTATACCAACATTAATAGATTTTTCATTGAGAAAATCTTTTCCAGAGCTAATTTTTAAAGCCAATTCAGGTTTCTATATGTATAATGGTAGTTTTTTTCCTGCATTTATTTTGATATTCCTGAAGTTATTTTCACAGCATCATTCATGTAAAGTTTTTGTTTGAGTTGATTTTTTTTGTTCAGTTTAAACCTCTGCCATTGTAGCTTTTGTTTTGTGCATAGTTTTGCCAAGTTTAGTTGTTTTTGTTGTTGTTGTTGTTTTTTTTTTTTGTGGCCGCGTCTCAATTTGTCACCCTCTGTAGAATGCCATGGCATCATAGTTCACAGCAACCTCCAATTTTTGGGCTCAAATAATTCTCTTGCCTCAGTCTCCTAAGTAGCTGGGACTATAGGCGTCCACCACAATGCTCAACTATTTTTAGAGACGAGGTCTTGCTCTGGCTCAGCCTAGTCTCCAAACTGTGAGCTCCAGCAGTCTACCCTCTTCTGCCTCCCAGAGTGCTAAGATTACAGGTGTGAACCACCATGCCTGGCCTCCAAGCTCAGTTTTTTATACTAAAAACTTGTATATATACTTAGGTAGATCCAAGTATTATTAAGCTTTGTTTCTTCTGTTAATTTTAGGTCATTAACAAATTAGTTTTTGCTATTGTCAATTTTGTTTTCTGTTTCTCTACTAAGTCTAATTTTTCTTAGACCAGTTTGCAGTTTTTTGTACTCCTAAGGTACCTTAGTAATTTTTTCTTTCTTTCTTTTCTTTTTTTTCTTTTTTTTTTTTTTTGTAGAGACAGAGTTTCACTTTATCGCCCTCGGTACAGTGCTGTGACATCACACTGCTCATAGCAACCTCCAACTCCTGGGCTTAGGTGATTCCCTTGCCTCAGCCTCCCAAGTACCTGGGACTAAAGGTGCCTGCCACAATGCCCAGCTATTTTTTGGTTGCAGTTTGGCTGGGGCCGGTTTTGAACCTGCCACCCCTGGTATATGGGGCCGGTGCCCTACCCACTGAGCCACAGGCACCACCCAGTAATTTTTTCTATGGAACAAATCTTACTGTGTACAGTTATAGCAATTATCAATTTTATTTTGTGTTAGTATATTTTGCTAGTGATACTCTTTATGAATTAGATAAAAATGAATAACTTGCATTTCATTCTAACTAATCTCTGATAAAATTGTGACCATTTCTGTTTAGACTTTCAAAGAATTGCTCTGTTGTCCAGTGTTGGTCTTATGTATCATTAATAAAATTCTTTCATATCGTTTTACTCACTTGTGTACCACATTCATTCACACTGTTGGCAGAACAGATAGCAAATGGTGGGGTCAGAATGTTGTTATTGGTTCCTAGATAGTGAGTACTCCAAATCTATGCTATACTCATTTCAGACCCATAAGATAGAGATTACACATTTAAGATTTATTCATTCTACAGGTTAAAGTTCTGAAATGCAAAAGATTATTCCATTAAAGGAAAGTTAAGATTGTCAGTTAAATTCATATCTTATGAATGATAGGAATTTTTCGGATATCTATACCACGCGCTAACTGTTGGCGCCACAGGAGCACTGAATAATAGGAATTTTTAACTTTACAAAACCTGAAAGTTAAAAATAAATCCTAAAGAGCCAGGGTGAAAATCTTAAATATAACTTCTTTGAGTTGGCGACTGGATTTCCCATACTCCTTTTACTAATTTTTTAATATGCTAGTTCATTTTTCTTTTTTCACATGGTCTTTCTCTTGTGGGATAATATGCTAGTTTTCATATTAAATACTTATAAAGATAACTTTTGGGGCTTAATTTATGAAATGTAGCAAACATTTGAGAATTTATTATGAAATATGATTTCCAAAGTCCTGAACAATGGACTTAACTTTTTCCAATAGTGAAGAACCATTTTTCCTACCAACTTTTTGGTAGCATCATGAAAACATCTTAAAATATTGTATTACTTCATTTGTTCAAATACTTAATAAATTCACTTGGTTCATAGTTCAAAAGATGAAAAGTGTATTTTGAGAAGCTCTGTCACTCTTAAGCTTCAGTCGCCTGTGCCCCTTTTAGAGGTTACATTCATTAATGATTTTTGTATTCCTTCAGAGGTAATTTTTACATACCCAAGCAACTAAGAGAGAAAGAGGATGTGTATCTATGTATGTGTGTTTATTTTCTTCCTCTTTAATGTAGTTGTTAGCATGCTAACACCATTCTGCACATTGTATTTTAAAAGGAAAAATAGGAAATATTCTATGATTCTGCTTTACAAATTTGAAGTGGTAAACGTGAATGATGTTTATGTGATTGTATCATGCATAGGTGTTTTGTATATCTTTTTCTTCTGGTATGAATGCTTGTGAAAGTTAAAGACCCTATCTTGGTCACCCTTATTTTATCTCAGAGCCTAGTATAGTGTCATGGATCTAAGTAAGTGCACAGCATAGTAAGTTTTTCTATTCAATAAGCTCAACCAGTAGGAAAAAAGCATACAAAGAAATGGAAATGAAGACTTGGGGACGGAAAGAAAAATTAATGTAGACATTAAAATCTTCTTAAATTTAATATATAAGTAAAAGGTACAAATACAGAGAGTCTCACAGGGATAAATGTTTCCTAAAGGGGAGAGGCAAGGGGACAGCGCCTGTGCTTTAGTGGATAGGGCGCCGGTACCCAGGGTGGCGGGTTCAAACCTGGCCCTAGCCAAACTGCAACAACAAAAATATAGCCAGGCATTGTGGTGGGCACCTTTAGTCCCAGCTACTTGGGAGGCTGAGGCAAGAGAATCGCCTAAGCCCAAGAGCTGGAGGTTGCTGTGAGCTGTGCTGCCACAGCACTCTACCCAGGGCAACAGAGTGAGACTCTTTCTCTACAAAAAAAAAAAAGAGGAGAGTCAAGGGACACACAATTATGTATTCAGTCAATTCCAAAAATAGTTTGTTATAAGAAAAATGTGGCAATTTTGCCAGGCCATTTGAGGATTGATTGCCGCAAATGTCACGGGGAGTTAAACTTAGACTATAGTGCCTCAAAGCTGAAGAGATTATTTTCTGTTAGGTATGTGATTAATTTACCATTACATTTAATCTAACATCTAGAAGTACCATTACCAATTCCTGACTCCAGCCTGTTCTTTACATTGATTTAATTATACAAATATTTGTTGGGTGCAAATTCTTTGGTAAGTTGAGCCAATCTTAAAATATAAATCTTTTTATAACTTTGATTATTGTTCATATTACTGTTCTGAAAAATAGCATTCAAAGTTTAGTGCATTTCTTAAAGAACAGTGATACATTTGATATGGAAAATCAGAATAGTAATTCATAGGAAATCCCACATACGTAATGTTTCTTGAGAAGTCAACCAATTATATTTTAAAGATCTATTTTCCACACTTTAGGCACATTTTGCCCATATAGACATCAGCTTGTTCGTTTGTTTAATAATAGCCAAAAACAGACAGATGGTAGCAATTAATGTCTGTTTCCAAAACATAGGAAGAGTAAGTAGTATTATCTCTCCCTTAATCTTGAGAAGAATAGTTTGTCTCTGTGAAATTCATAATTTAAGATTTTTTTTTAAGCATGTAATAAAGTACTTCTCACTTCTAGTCTTTCTAAATGAATGTATATTGCTTTATTTGACTGATGCTTACTTCTCCCAAAATTATGCATTCCTCTTTGAAAAGCTTATAAAGCTGTTCATTATTAGGTATTAGGAAAATGCAATTAAAACCACAATGACATATTCACTAGGGTGGCTTTTAAAAAAAAATAAAAAGACAGACAATAACAGGTATTGGCAAGGATATACTGAAATTGGCACCCTCATATGTTGCTGTTGAGAATAAAAATGGTACAGCTGCATTAGCAGTTCTTTGGCAGTTGCTCAAATAGTTAAAACACAGAGTTACCATATGCCCTAGTAATTCTACTCCAAGGTATAATACCAAAGGGAACTGAAAGCATGTCTGCACAAAAACTTGTACAAGAATGTTCATAGCAACATTTTTTTTTTTTGAGACAGAGTCTTACTTTGTTGCCCTCAGTAGAGTGCTGTGACGTCATAGCTCACAGCAACCTCCAGCTCTTGGACTTAGGTGATTCTCTTGCCTCAGCCTCCCAAGTAGCTGGGACTACAGACACCCGCCACAATGCCTGGCTGTTTTTTTTGTTGTTGCAGTTTGGCCCAGGACTGGGTTCGAACTCGCTACTCTCAATATATGGGGCTGACACCCTACTCACTGAGCCATAGGCACCGTGCCCTCATAGCAGTATTATTAACAATAGCCAAAAAGTAGAAACAACCAAAGAGTCTATCAGTTGATTAATGGTTAAACAAAATGTTGATCTATTCATACTATGGAATATCACTTGGCAATAAAAAAATGCATTCTTGATGCATCTTATGTGATGATTGAACCTTGAAAACATCAGGGTAAGTGAAAGAAAGATAAACCAGACACAAAGGACTGCATGATGTATAGTTCTAGTTATACAAAATGTCCAGAATAGACAAATCTATAAATATGGAAAGTAGATTAGTAGTTACAGGGCACCGAGTGGGTCATGTGGATAGTGGGCGCTTATAGGTACAGAATTTCTTTTCTCTGTACCTAGGATAATTAAATATTTTGGAATTAGATGGTGATAGTTGTACAATTTTGTGAATATACTGAATACCACCGAGTTACACACTTTCAAAGATTAAATTTGGGCAGGCGCAGTAATCTAGCTTGCTGAGAGGCTGAGGTTGGTGTTAATCACTTGAGCTCAGGAGTTCCAGACCCTGTCTCTACTGTAAATAGAAAAATTAGCTGGTCATTGTGGTGGGCACCTGTAATCCCAGCTACTTGGGAGATTGAGGTAAGAGGATTGCTTGAGCCCAAGAGTTCAAGATTGCTATAAGCTGTGATAGCAGGGTGACAGAGTGAGACTGTTTAAAAAAAAAAAAACAAAACCATAAACAGCTATTGCAGTACATCGAGCTCCATAGAGACAGCACCGGGGCAAGTGAGAGCCAGACGGGCACTGGGCGACTCTGTGCCTCGCTGAGGGAAAATAACTAAACATGGGCGAAGGAGAATCCTCCTAGGAAGCTGAGAGGCAAAACGTCATCGTGTGCATTCTCTATGCAAATTTGTTGGGAGGAGCACAAGAAGAAGCACCCAGATACTTCAGTCAACTTCTCAGAATCTTCTAAATGTTTAGAGAGGTGGAAGACCATGACTGCTAAAGAGAAAGGAAAATCTGAAGATCTGACAAAGGCAGACAAGCCCTGTTATGAAAGAAAAATGAAAATCTATATTCCTGGGCAGCGCCTGTGGCTCAGTGACTAGGGCACAGGTCTCATATACTGAAGGTAGCGCGTTCAAATCCAGCCCCGCCCAAACCGCAACACCAACAACAAAAATAGTCGGGCGTTGTGGCAGGCGCCTGTAGTCCCAGCTATTCGGGAGTCTGAGGCAAGAGAATCGCTTAAGCCCAAGAGCTGGAGGTTGCTGTGAGCTGTGTGACGCTATAGCACTCTACCGAGGGTGACAAAGTGAGACTCTGTCTCTAAAAAAAAAAAAGAAAAAAGAAAACCTATATTCTTCCTAAAGGAGAAACAAAACAAAAGTTCAAGGATCCCATTGCACCTAAGAGCCTCCTTTGACCTTTTTTCTTGTTCTGTTCTGAGTCTTATCCCCATATCAAAGGAGAACATGTCGGCCTATCCATTGGTGATGTTACAAAGAAGCTGGGAGAGATATGGAATAACATTGCTGCAGATGAAAAGCAGCCTGATGAAAAGAAGGCTGTAAAGCTGAAGGAAAAAAACGAAAAGGATATTGCGCATACTGAGCTTAAAGGAAAGCCTGATGCAGCGAGAAAGGGAGTCAAGGCTTAAAAAAGAGAAAAAAGAGGATGACGACGATGAAGATGATTAATAAGTTGGTTCTAGCACAGTTTTTTTTCCTTCTCTATAAAGCATTTAACCCCCCTGTACACAACTCACTCCTTTTAAAGAAAAATAAAATGTAAGGTTGTGTAAGATTTGTTTTTTTACTGTGCAGTGTCTTTTTTTGTGTAGTTAACACACTACTGAATATATCTTTAGATAGACCTGTCCTGGTGGTATTTTCACTAGCCACTAACTTTGTCTGGTACAGTAAGGGGGTTGTAAATTGGCATGGAACTTTAAAGCAGGTTCTTGTTGGTGCACAGCACAAATTAGTTATATATGGGGAAGGTTGTCTCTGATGGAGCTTATACAAAATGACTGTTGTTCTGTTAACTGAATACCACTCTAATTGCAAAAAAAAGTTGAGAGTTTTTGACATTCTGAATGCTTCTAAGACAATTTTTTATTAAAAAACCAAAGTAAATTTTGTTGTAGGTTAATTACATCTCAACTTTAAAAAGGATAAAAAACAAAACTTACAAAGCAATTTCATAAGAATGTTTTGTATAATTGGTATACGTTAGGTTTCAACCCTTCAGAGACCAAGATTCGAACACCTGATGGGAAAGTGTGGCAGGAGGCTGAGTTTCAAAACATGAGTAGAGAACTATATCGAGATCTAGCACTGAACTTTGCAGGTGAGAATAGAGCTTTTTTGTGTTTTGAATATTTTATACTGCATGCAATCTAATTGATAATATTTAAACATAAAATTATCAAAGTAACAATATTAAGTTGTGGTAGTTTGAGTCAGAAGTCTCTGTTAGCCTCTCTAGGCTCTGCTCCAGGGCTAAAATTAGTCTACATGGCTAAGGAGACAGAAACTAAGCTATTTTTAAACAGGGAATTTCAGAGTCAAGACTGTCTGATTTGAAGGAAACATAGCAGAGTCTAGTTGATGTTTACTTCTGCTAGGCCTCTGAGATCTTTGAAGTAGTGAATAATTTGGCAGGCAGCAAATAAGATGAGGTCAAGATGCTGAAAGAAAAAAGTATTGGAAAGGAGTGATGTTAGAGAATTAGAAATAGGAGGAATCCATAGAAGATTGGAAGAGGGTAATAGGAAGGTCATACTAATAGTGTTACTGCTTACTGAATATCTAATATGACTGCGAGATGCTAGGTACTTAGACTTTTATGGTTTGTTTTTTCTTTTTTGTAGTTTTTGGCCAGGGCTGGGTTTGAGCCCGCCACCTCAGGCATATGGGGCTGGTCCCCTACTCCTTTGAGCCACAGGTGCTGCCCAGACTTTTATGTTTTTTTTACAGTTGAGGAAATAGAAGCTCAAAGAATAATTTTCCTAGCATTGGACAGAGTAGTTAAGAATTGAAACCAAGAATTCAAAACCAGCTTGGTGTGATTCTAAAGCCTGAGGTCTTTCTCATAAGCCCTGATAGAGATTCTGCTAATACATTTTTTGGCATTAAGTGTCCAGCGCAGCTATTATTATTAGAATTTTGTGTTCAGAAAATTTTTTCTCATGTGAAGAGGAAGTATTATGTAATAGTTAAGAGCAAAGATTTTGGAATCAGCTTACAAGGTTTCAAATTCTAGCTCTGTCAATATATAGACTATGGGGCAGCGCCTGTGGCTCAGGGAGTAGAGCACCGGTCCCATATACCAAGGGTGATGGGTTCAAACCCAGCCCTGGCCAAAACTGCAACAACAACAACAACAACAAAAATGGACTGTGTAACATAGATATGCACCTGCCTTACAGTCTTCTACTCATGCTTATTTCCACTCTGCCTAGAGTGCAGAACTCTGTGTATGTTAAGGTGTATTTATTGAGGTCTGTAATTGAGGTTAATTTTTTGAATTTATGTGTATATTTAGTATATTCCTCCAGGTTGGAATGTTATTAATTTAGTTGTAATATAAATGTAAAATACTTTGACGTGTTTCACTAACATAATTATAAGGCTTAATACAAGAATATTATATTTTTAAAAGTTTTAATGTAGATATTTTTGAATGACATAAGAATTTGTGAAGGTACTCTTGAGAATATAGAATCTTGAGATTCTATAAATGTAATGATCCTGGCTTGGAAAACATTACTGATGTAACTTTTCCCTATATGTGAAAATGAGGTAAATTTCTCAAAAGTTTCCTGAAAAAAATAATGAAGAATTGTAACCCAATAGTTGAGGACTGGTAATCTTCAGATTTTTTCCATAGAAGGAGTTGCTATTAGTAGCAGGTGGGTCATAGAAATAGTCTCCATTTCTTTCTCCCTACTTGAATCATATACTTTATATTGATTTTTTTTTTTTTTTACTGGGGGGAGAATCAGTGAGAATCATTGTAAGATTTGCTATAAATGTTTCTCCTTTTCAGATGATATCTCTATAAAAGAGAAACCTGCTGAAAAAAGTAAAGAGAAGAAACTGGTCAAGCCAGTACGAAAAGTCCAAAAAGCAACACAGTTATCAAGTCCAGAATGCAAAACAGGTTAGTTTTCTTAGTGCCATGTCCATCCTAAAGTTTCATATTACTAAAGTGGAATCTACGTGAATATACATGTGTGTTAACAAATGTTTGTTGTTTGGTACTTATAAAAATTCAGTACATTTTATGTGTCACTATTTTTTTTGTGTGTGTGTGTGAGAGAGAGAGAAAGATTGAGGTATAATTGACGAATAAAATTGGACATATTTAGAATGTATGGTTTGGTATGTTTTCATTATTGTACACATCTATGAAACCAATGGGAAAGCGGTAGTACTTATCTCACAGGGTTCTTGTGAGAACTAAAAGAGTTTAATATGTAAAAGCACTCCCTATACTACCTGGCATATGATGAGCACTCAGATGTTAACTATGACTCCATTAATACTAGTGATTATTATTTCTAGCTATACTGAAGATTGCTATTTAGAATGTCATATTCATGTCAGTAATTTGGGCTGAGAGTGGAAAAAGTTGGGAACTTGTCACTTTTAGTTTGGAAACATTCTGAGTTCAATTATTCATTCATTAGGCAGATATTTTTGAGCACTTGGTTACATGAGAGACATTATGCTATACTAAGCTTGGGCAATACAGTGATAAGCAAGATGCACATAGCTCCTGCCTTCATGGAACTTAAAAAATCTTGTCAGTAGACTTGTAGTTACAACAGAGTGGGGTGAATGCTGTAGTAAAAGAGCACAAAGTCCTACGGGAATACTGGAGTAAGACCGATGGGGTACTGTTTTTTGATCAAGCTCCTACTTTTTTGCTCAAGCACCTATTTTTTTACTCATACACTAATCAATACAATGGCAAATAACTTATTTTGTGATATCCATTGTTAACTTTGGATATCATAATAGAATGACAGTGGCAATATACAAACATTTTATAAGAAATGAGTTATCTGAGGGTTAACTAATTCTTACATTATAAAAAAAGTATTTTTCATGTACCATTATGTAATAGTGTTGTCAGTTTGAAATAAAGCACAGGGACCACTAAAACTTAGGAATACTGATCTTGGATTGTATTTATCCAGTTTTGTGGTAGGCTATATGTACTGTGGCAATGACCTGGACAAAGAGTCATTAAATGTACTAAAGCTCTATTAAAAGTTTATCTAGTGCAGTAGTTCTTAACCTTTCTAATTACCATGTTGTTACAAATGGAAAAAAGGGGTCGTGACCCACAGGTTGAGAACCACTGATCTAGTGAAAGACCTTTTTTTTTTATCAGTGAGTACATGAAACTCTTCCAGAAAGCCAGAATTTAGAAATAACCACACAGCATATTCTGCATGTATAAATAACCACCCAGTGTATTAATGGTTGTTTGTTTTTGATTCAGAAAATTAAACTGTAAGAGAAGCCTGCTCTTTCATTTTGCTTAAGAATGTAAAGTTTCTTATAAATAGGTTAGGTAAGTTAAAACCCTTTAAATATTTTAGACTGTATAAAGTTAATAACAAGGTGCAAAAAAATTTTTTTTCTAAAGTAAACACACATTTATGGTTCACCTTTTTATAATCATTTTAATTAATATTATACTTCCACTTAAACTTTTAAATTTCAGCCCTTTTAAAACAAACTCTAAATGGAATGTCTTTTATAGGCAGTCCCTGGGTTATGAATAAGATAGGTTCTATAGGTTCGTTCTTAAATTGCAATTTTGTATGTAAGTTGAAATAGGTACATTTATCTGTTACTGTTTGTAAGTGTAAGTCGTATGTCAGTTGGATGTTTGTAATTTGGGGGGCTGTTTGTATTATAAATATAATAAAATAGCATCCCAAAGGCCTGGAAAAATAGAAGAAAACCTCATCCTGCCTTAAAGTACTAGTATTACTTTGTGTACTTTCTTTTTTTTTTTTTTTTTTTTTTGGCATAATAACAATTGCCTTTTATTGTTGGGGATTCATTGAGGGTACAAGAAACCAGGTTACACTGATTGCATTTGGAAGGTAAAGTCCCTCTTAAAATCATGTTTTGCCCCCCAAAGGAGTGGCAAACACCAAGACCCCACCTGCCTCGCTCCTTCCCTCTCTCTGCTCTTCCTTTCCCCACCCTTCCCTCATTCTTTCTCTCTCCGCTCTCCCCTTTCCTCACCCCCACCGTGTCATTAATTGTCATTAATTATCCTCATATCAAAATTGAGTACATGGGATTCATGCTTCTCCATTCTTGTGATGCTTTACTAAGAATAATGTGTTCCACTTCCATCCAGGTTAATCCAAAGGCTATAAAGTCTCCATTTTTTAATGGCTGAATAGTATTCCATAGTGTACATATACCATAGCTTGTTAATCCATTCCTGGGTTGGTGGGCATTTAGGCTGTTTCCACATTTTGGCGATTGTAAATTGAGCTGCAATAAACAGCCTAGTGCAAATGTCCTTATGATAAAAGGATTTTTTTCCTTCTGGGTAGATGCTCAGTAATGGGATTGCAGGATCAAATGGGAGGTCTAACTTGAGTTCTTTGAGAGTTCTCCATACTTCCTTCCAAAAACATTGTATCAGTTTGCAGTCCCACCAACAGTGTAAAAGTGTTCCCTTCTCTCCACATCCACGCCAGCAGCTGCAGTTTTGAGATTTTGTGATGTGGGCCATTCTCACTAGAGTTAGATGGTATCTCAGGGTGGTTTTGATTTGCATTTCTCTAATAATTAGTGATGATGAGCATTTTTTCATATGTTTGTTAGCCATTTGTCTGTCTTCTTTAGAAGATTCTCTTCATGTCTCTTGCCCATTGACATATGGGATTGTTGGCTTTTTTCATGTGTATTAATTTGAGTTCTCTATAGATCCTAGTTATCAAGCTTTTGTCTGATTCAAAATATGCAAATATCATTTCCCATTGGGTAGGTTGTCTATTTGCTTTGGGTGTTGTCTCCTTAGCTGTACAGAAGCTTCTGAGTTTAATTAAGTCCCCTTTGTTTATTTTTGTTGTTGTTGCAATTGCCATGGCAGTCTTCTTCATGAAGTCTTTCCCCAGGCCGATATCTTCAAGTGTTTTTCCTATGCTTTCTTTCAGGATTTTTATTGTGTCATGCCTTAAATTTAAGTCCTTTATCCAACTTGAATCAATTTTTGTGAGTGGAGAAAGGTGAGGGTCCAGTTTCAGTCTTTTAAGTGTGGATATCCAGTTCTCTGGCACCATTTATTGAATAGGGAGTCTTTCCCCCAAGGTATGTTCTTCATTGGTTTATCAAAGATTAGGTGGTTGTAAGAAGTTAGTTTCATTTCTTGGTTTTCTATTTGATTCCAAATGTCTATGTCTCTATTTTTGTGCCAGTACCATGCCGTCTTGACCACTATGGCTTTGTAGTACAGCCTAAAATCTGGTATGGTGATGCCCCCAGCTTTGTTTTTATTACTAAGAACTGTCCCTTAGCTATGCAGTGTTTTTTCTGTTTCCATATAAAACACAGAATCATTTTTTCCAAATCTTAAAAGTACAATGTTGGTATCTTAATAGGGATGGCATTAAATAAGTAGATTGCTTTGGGAAGTATAGCCACTTTAACAATGTTGATTCTTCTTAGCCATGAGCATGGTATGTTCTTCCATTTTTTAATATCCTCTGCTGTTTCCTATCTTAGGATTTCATAATTTTCTTTATAGAGGTCCTTCACCTCCTTTGTTAGGTATATACCTAGGTATTTCATTTTCTTTGAAGCTATGGT
>CAUYRH010024835.1:0-24648 GCA_963574655.1 Perodicticus potto | reverse complement strand
ACTTATAATTCTTTCCTATAAGCAAATCCTTCTCTACTTATAATTCTTTCCTATAAATAAATCCTAACTTACCACCACTATTGTGGTCCGTCGATTCCTTCTTCGAATCGCCGAGACCAAGAGCCTGAAATTCCGGTATCACAAGAACGCGCCATGTCCATCTACTCAGCTCTCGCACGTGCTACAGAGCCTGGCAGATAGTAGGTGCTTGAACATTCTTGACTTATTTGAATTAAATCGAATCCTCACAAGAATAAAAAACAATGCAGAGTATGAGCCCTATTAATGTTAGGCCTGGAGAATTCTCTTCATAAATAGAAAAATTGTACATTATTTTGAAACGACACCAAAATGGAAAATGGGATATATTTCGCTCTGTTTGATTGGAACACAGTTATCTTATTTAGCACAGAATCTGGCAGGGAAGCACTTTGGCCAAGTTTCTATGATCACTTTCTCACCAAGACCTTCTATATTAAAGGTCACTTTCTTGGCCAGAGCAATCTGAAACCCAAATGTCTGAAGTTGGGGGAGCAGCATAAGCTCACCAGGGCAGATTTGTATTGACGTCATCTAAATTGTCTCCTATGACCCATGTGGGACCCTAAACTTCTGGTGGCATCTATATTATGAAGCTGAGGGATAATGAGGAACAGAGTGGACAGGGAGAACACAGACAGGGTGGGAGAATGAGAGAACCAGGTTCTCCTAGAAACCATGGCAGCTGGAGACAGGAGCCACGGAAGGCTGGACCACAGTCTCCACAGAAGCATGTTCTTCTTTCTGTCTCAGACCAGTGGAAGCAGGCACTATTCCAATGCCCTGGGGCATTTTCAGGTGCTAAACTATAGCAAAATAGTTAGAAATCATAAACGATTTATTTATTTTTATTATTATCATTTTTTTTTTGTAGAGACAGAGTCTTATTTTGTCGCCCTCGGTAGAGTGCCGTGGCGTCACATAGCTCACAGCAACCTCCAATTCCTGAGCTCAAGCGATTCTCTTGCCTCAGCCTCCCGAGTAGCTGGGACTACAGGCACCCGCCACAACACCCGGCTATTTCTCTGTTTTGCAGTTTGGCCAGGGCCAGGTTTGAACCCGCCACCCTCGGTATACGGGGCCAGAGCCCTACTTGATGAGCCACAGGGTTTATGAATAACTCTAAGGCCATTTAGTAATGGAGAGGGCCATTCACAAAGCAGCTAAAAGGAGCTTACAGTTAATCATTAGCTTGCTGTAAAGGTTTCATAATCCTAGCTGGTTTGAGATACCTGATCCCTGTGGACAGCTGTTGGAGCAAAAGTATTTATTTATTTATTTTTTGAGACAGAGTCTCACTTTATCGCCCTAGGTAAAGTGCCATGGCGCCATAGCTCACAGCAATCTCAAACTCTTGAGCTCAAGCAATTCTCTTGCCTTAGTCTCTCGATTAGCTGGGACTACAGGTGCCTGCCACAATGCCCGGCTATTTTTAGAGACGGGATCTAGCTCTAGCTCAGGCTGGTCTCAAACTTGTGAACTCAGGCGATCTACTGCCTCGGCCTCCCAGAGTGCTGGGATTACTGAGCAAAAGTATTTTGATGCTGGAGAAAAGAAGGAAAAGTCCCAGCTCTCTATGTCTTTTATTTCCTTCTTAATCACCTTGTTTTTTTTTAAATAGCATTAATTATGTTAGGATTTAATCACCTTTTTAATATCCCTACAATTTCTAGCCTTCATGAAACCCTTCCAGGATAATCTCATTTCAAAATTAGCAATGACAGCAATTTGGGAATGTCATTTTTTAGTGATGAGACAAGGTAAGACTATGAAGATTAGACAATCTGGCCTGAAGCGCATTCAGCCGTATGTATCTCATCTGTATCTACACATATCTACCTTCCCTTTAATCCTGCTGGTGAGAGTCCGGCTTTGGCATGGCCTTTATTTGCGTCTTCATCTTCTGATTTGGGCCTTTATCCTGTCGGGGGGTGTCCAATTTGCTGCCCCTGGGCTGCATGCTGATCTTGTGAGGATATTTTTTGCTTTCCTATGGTGTCAGATTTCATGAAAAGTATGCACAGACCTTTTTTCTTGCTAATCAGCTTTCCTTAGTGCTTGTGTATTTGATGTGTGATCCAAGACAACTTTTATTCCTCCAATGTGCGGCATAGAAAAAAAAGGTTGGACATCCCCGTGTGCAGCTGCTTGCTTGTCTCCTCTCTCCTGTTTCAACGCCCTTAAGCCACTACCTAGTAATATGATCCCTCTGGTGGAGCCTTGAGGCAACTTCTCAAAGAGTTCCACCATGGACACAGTCTTGGTGAACACCCCCCCCCCCCGACCCCGTGAACCAGTCTTGGAGGACTAAACATGACAGCAAATCACTGTCAGGTCTAGAGGCAACAGATGAACTCTTGGTAAGTATAATCTGAAGATATCTTACCTGGTCTGTCCTAGCCTAGCAAGTCTCTACCTCCCTTCTGTTGCGTTAGCTTTCTTTCTTTTTATTTTTCTTAATTTTTTTTTTTTTAGAGACAGGTTCTCATTACATTTCCTAGGCTGGCTTGAACTCTTGGGCTCAAGCTATACTCCCAACTCAGCATCCCAAGTAGCTGGGGATACAGGAGCTCATCACTGCACCCAGCCAGCTATTCTGTTTATACTTTATGAGGTTAAATGATCCAGGAAATAAATTCATAATAGTTACTGGGTTCAAAAGTGAGATCATCTTTTGAGTTATTCTGTCAAGACAGCAGGTGGTTGAAAATAAATATGGAATCCACAGTAACAGTTGTTTCAAATTCTCTTTGGATTCTTGGTTATGTTTTACAGAGTTGGGGAACTAACCTAACTCCAGTTAGTATTTCGATGTCCTTCTAATACAAGATCTGGCAATTCAGTTCTTGAACTCACCTTAGAAAAAGTGCTGCATAGCTCACTGCTGAATATCACTATGATCAGTTTCGAAGTACTCCCCTTGGGAAGCTGTACACTGATGGCAGTGCCTAGTTCACTCTTCAAAGCAATTTTGGAACTCTTTTTCTGGAATGGACATTAAAGCTATTGTCGTATTACCCTTGATGTTCTGAATGCCATCAAAATGTCTTCCTTTCAGTATTTCTTTTATCTTCAGGTTAAAAAAAAAAAAAAGTCACTGTGGGCCAGATCTGGTGAGTAGGGAGAGTGTTCCAATATAGTTATGTTTACTGGTTAAAAGCTCCCTCACAGACAGCGCTGTGTAAGCTGGTGCATTGTCCTGAGGTAATAGCCATGAGTTGTTGGCCAAGATTTTCAGTTAAGGTTTTCCTGTTTCTCTATTGATATTTACTTAGTCTACTATGCCTCTCACAGTCAGCCGATGAATCTGACGCATGATTTGACAAATTTTGCGATGTTTTTGTCAGTTCTATTTGTTGATGGCTGCCCTGACCTTTCTTCATCAGTGATATTTTCTCTCCCTTCAGAAAAATGTGTAATTCATTCGTAAATTGCCATTTTCCTCATGGCTTTAAATCACAAACTTGAATTAACATGTTCCTGATTTCGCTTCCACTCTTACCAAGTTTAACAAGAAATTTACAAATGTTTGCTCATCGCTCTAGTTCAAGCTCCAACATTTTCTTTGAGGGCACACAAAAACACACAACAACAATAATGAATGCCACTCAGTGAAACACCACCCACATGTCGACATGAACACCGATATATGAATGTTATGAAACCTCACCCAGCTGTCTGTACAAAGCTGCCAATATAAGTACATGGTGGTGAGCTGTGAACTTAATTGTCAGACCTCATGTGAGGATTAGGGAATATAAGAAACTAGTAATTCATCTGGACCTATTTTTGCTGTTAATTTCACAACACCCTGTTAGTGTAGCCAATGCTTTCCTTACTTTACTAATTCTTAGAGCATTTGGAAGCTTAGATCAGTATTACCTGGATTGTAGTTAGGTAGCTTGGAGACTCCAGGCCAGGTATCTTCTGTAGGGACTCCCAACACCTGCACAAAGACAAAGAAAGATGAACAAAGCTGAGGGGGGAGACAGGGGCATGGAGCATGTACGGAGATGCAGAGAACAGACCAGAGAGGAACAAGGAAGAACTAGACGTATGTCATATCACACCAACTGATGTCTCCAAGATAGAAATTCAGTCTTTCCAACATTTGTAGTTTCTTAGGCAAAAGTGTAATGTATTCCTATGGTCCTGAGCCCATGTACTCATTAACTCATTTGTAATTCTGGCACAGCATATAGCCTTGCTTAAAGTTATATTCTCATCATGAAATATTTCTTATGTGGTCACCATTCATTACAATGGAACATTGGGAATTAGGGATATAAAGAAGCAAGGGTTGACTATCCTTTTGCTTAATATCAGATGACCCTATGTATAGAGGGTGCCAAAAAATGTATAAGCATTTTAAGAAAGGAAGAAAAACTATATCAAAATTATAATACTCAATATATATTGATAATAAAAGATAAATGCAAGTCACCTAGAGCACCTCTTGTGTTTGCAGAAGTCAACATGACTTGAGTATTACAAATTTGATACAGGTTTTTCCTTCCTTAAAAGGTGTACATTTTTTTTGGCACCCTCCTGTATCTGACAGGAGACGTCTGACAGCTTAACTTATGCCCCAGCATGGGCGTTCAGCTGTTCCCTGATATGCTCACATTAAAACAGATTCAGATTACTGAGCTTCAGGCAGTGGAATCCTGGCTAATGATGACCTCAAGCCTAACTGTAGTCCTTTCTATCAAATTCATCTCATCCGCTTGTTTTCTTAGTGTTCAGCAGCTTGGAATTTGGTATTTTGTTTTTCATTGGTGGATTGTAATGGTAACAACATCACTTAAAAAAGAGAACTGGCCTATGCTTTGGATTACCAAATTGAAACTCTAGTTTTTAATTAAGATATATGAAAATAAAAGTCTTTTGGAGTACAAAGCCAAAATAGTTTAGATTTCCAGTGGAGCTATCTGTCACCATTATTTTCCTGGCAGACATTATGTTACCATTCTTTTAAGACAGTCATAAAAGCCCATAGACCAGTGGTTCTCAACATTCCTAATGCCATGGCCCTTTAATACAGTTCCTGTGGGTCGCAACCCCACAGGTTGAGAACCGCTGCCATAGACAGTTATATTTGCAAGCGAGAATAACGCTGTTTTTGTGAAATCCTAATAAAACACCAATAGCTTTCATTACACCACTATAATAAATAACTTTTCTCAGAAGCATCTCTCACAGTGTCTAGTGAATCTATCCACTTTAGTGCTGAATATCATGCCTACCCAATTGGTACAACAGGAAGCCAATTGCCCAACAATGACTAAATATAACTGATGAAGAATCCAAAATCTCTCCCCCTCTTTTTTTGTTTTTAAAGACAGAGTTTCACTTTGTTGGCCTGGGTAGAGTGCTATGACATCACAGCTCACAGCAACTTCCTCAAACTCTTGTGCTCAAGTAATCCTCTTGCCTCAGCCTTCCAAGTAGTTGGAACTATAGGCATCTGCCACTATGCCTGGCTAGTTTTTTTTTTTTTTTGTCATTTTTTTTTAAGAGATGGAGTCTCACTCTTGCTCAGGCTGGTCTCGAACTCCTGAGCTCAAGCAATTCACCCACCTCAACCTCCCAGAGTGCTAGGACTACAGGCGTGATGCATTGCACCCAGCCTAGATTCTAAAATACTATCAACTTGCTAACTAGGACTCTGGCTGAGAGGTATTCTTTTTGGTGCCTGTTAAGCTTGTCTTCAAACAAAAGAAGTACTATTTCCCCCATATAAATAAAAAAAGCATGCCACCCAGTAAAATCTTCCTTCTTTGATCCATTCCCTAAGCAAACTAAAAAGTGACTGAGAGGATTACAGGCTTTTCCTACCAACCACCCTGAGCCTGAGGGAACACTAAGAATCCTGGAATCCATTTTGAAAAGCCAACTGGACTAATTCTTCTTTTGTGGGAAAGGGCCAGGGGATGGGAAGCTAATTCTTCTTTTTTAACCTTCATCATATGTACTTTGCACAGATGCATATGTAAACAAGCAGTTGGGACCCCTGTACCCACACATCCTCTCTTAGCTGACAAAGAACAATGAAAAGAAAGCAAAGGTAACAAGAGAAAACTCTGCAGGAAATAGGCACCACTATGTTCATGCTTTCCCTAATGAAATGTCCCAGAATTATTGGTTACTTTGTATTGCATTTGACCAAAACCAACAACAAGGATCCCCGATTTTTTTTTAAATGTTGTGTTCAAAGCTTTAAGCTTGATATTTTAAATGTTTAAACAAAAATTCAATATGCTTTATTTGGAAATTTGATGCTCAGTTTCTATTTGAAAGTTATTGAATTATTTTTCACTTGAGGAAATTACTAAATCTCCCCCTCACTGTCTGGGAAACTGAAAACCAAAAATTGTTGATTTACTCCCTCCCTGAAGGCTCTTAAAAGGCAGCTAGTGAGTGAGTGCTATGTTTTAAACCACAGTGAGCCACTGGGGCTGTTTATCTGCCTTTGTTAGGGTGCAAACTAAAGTCATTTTGATTAATGGATTAAAGTCCTCATAGTTTTTTTCTGATTTTAGAACTGAATGCAGGATTATTTGTAAAGGACACTTTTGAAAGAACTGGAGTTTTAAAAATTGGTTGAAAGTGATGACAGTTATTATTTAGATGTAAACACACACATAAACACACATAGGCATTTCAGAAAGATGGTAAAACAAAGATTCAGGACTTCTTAATATGTCTTTATTACTCAGAGTGAAATCTTAGTATAAAGGTAGAGGAAAATTGTGGTTAAGAAATTTGGAATGGGCCCACTGCTTTCAAAGAAGCAATTCAACTTCAAATATCATAGAACTTGAAATAGATTTCCTGTTTTCATGTGTAGGCCTGATTTAATAAAACGCAAACTCAGGAACTATTTGTAATCTATATAATTTTCTAAGCTGCTTCACAGGTAACAAAGGGGAAAATAGATACATTGTAATACATCAAAATAAAAAGCTTCTGCAACAGCAAAGGAAACAATCAACAGAGTTAAGAGACAACCTACAGAAAGGAATAATGACCTTATAAAAGGGCTGGAGGGAACTACCGAGACCCTTTTGTTTTTTCCATCTTTCCATCATATAAGGTCACAACATTCATCCCTTCTGGAAGAATCAGCAACAAGGTACCATCTATCTGTCTGGGCTTTCACTAGACACTGAACCCACTGGTGCCTTGATCTTGGATTTCTCAGCCTCTGGAACTGTGAGTAACAAATTTCTGTTCTTTATAAATTACCCAATCTAAGGTATTTTGTCATAGCAGCAGGAATAGACTAATAATTTCAATAGACATTTCTCAAAAGAAGACATACAAATGGTCAATAGATACATGAAAAGATGTTCAACGTCATTAATCATAATGTGAATGAAGTCAGATATCACTTCAGGTCTGTTAGAATGGCTATTATGAAAAAGACAAAAGATAAGTGTTGGTAAGGATATCAGAAAAAGGGGACACTTCCACTATTGTGGAAATATACTACATCCATTACGGAAGACAGTCTGGAGATTCTTTGAAAAAATTAAAAATGGAACTACCCTATGATCTGCTAATCCCACTACAGGGTATGCATCCATAGGAAGTGAAATCAGTATGTTGAAAAGATATCTATACCCTCATGTTCATTGCAATATTATTCACAATAGCCAAGATATGGAATTAACTTACATGTCCATCAGCAGATAAGTGAATAAAGAAAATGTGGCATATACATCCAATTGAAAACTATTCAAGGGTCAGGTGCAGTGGCTCAGACCTATAATCCTAGCACTCTGGGAGGCCAAAGCAGGTGGATCACCTGAGCTCAGGAGTTCGAAACCAGCCTGGGCCAGAGCAAGATCCCATCTCTAAAAAACTGGCTGAACGTTGTGGCAGGTGCCTGTAGTCCCAGCTACTCAGGAGGCTGAGGCAAGAGGATCACTTGAGCCCAAGAGTTTGAGGTTGCTGTGAGCTATGATCTCATAGCACTCTACTGGGGTGACAAAGTGAGACTCTGTCTCGAAAAAAAAAAAAGAAAAAGAAAGAAAGAAAACAAAAACTATTCAGCCTTAAAAAGAGAGAAGGAAATACTGTCATTTGTGATAATATAGAGAACCTGGCGAATAATGCTAAGTGAAATAAGCTAGACATGGAAAGACCAATACTGGATGATCTCACTAGTATGTGGAAACTAAAAAAGTTGATCTGGGTGCAGTGAAACATGCCAGTAGTCCCAGCTAATTGGGAGGCTGAATGAGAGGATCAATGGAGCATAAGAGTTTGAGGCTGCAATATGTTATGACCCATGTCTGTGAATACCCATGGCACTCTAGCCTGGGCAACATAGCAAGATCCCATCTCTACAAAGAAGAAGAAAAAAGATAGAAGCTACAATATTCTCTTTACATTTTGTTTTAGGAAGTAACAACTTTACAGAGCCAGAGAATCAAATATAATTTCAGATACAGAGAGCCAGAAAGGTTGGTTACATGACTTGTTCTACCTCATACTGGAAGTTAGAGCTGTGTTTAAAACCATGAATTCTGATTCCAGGCCAGTGTTCTTTCTCTTTCCTTCTTTTTTTCTTCATTTCTTTTTCTTCCATTTCTTCCTTCCCCTCTTTCCTTTCCCTCTCTCCCCCCTTCTTTCTTTCTTTCTTTCTTTCTTTCTTTCTTTCTTTCTTTCTTTCTTTCTTTCTTTCTTTCTTTCTTTCTTTCTCTCTTTCTCTCTTTCTCTCTTTCTCTCTTTCTCTCTTTCTCTCTCTCCCCCCCTCCCTTCTTCCTTCTTCCTTTCTTTTTAACAGAATCTCACTCTATTGCCCTGGGTAGAGTGCTGTGGCATCATAGCTCATAGCAACCTCAAACTCAAAGCAATTCTCTTGCCTCAGCCTCCTAAGCAGCTGGGACTACAGGTGTGTGCCACTATATCTGGTTAATTTTTCTATTTTTCAGCAGAGACAGGGTCTTGCTCTTGCTCAGATTGGTCTTGAACTTCTGAGCTCAAGCACTCCATCCACCTTGGCCTCTCAGAATGCTAGGGTTACAGGTGTGAACCACCATACCTCACCCATTATTATTTCTAATACATTTACTTGTCTTAAATTTGTAGAGTTGTCATATATGTCAAAATAAAGTTGCTTTGACTTTAGTGTAGTAAGGTCAGGATAATGGTAGACATGGACATAGCTTCCTTGGCAGAACTGTTGGACTGATATGCTGAGAAATGTTTGTTTCTTGTGTGTATCACTCATTTGTTAGCACTTCATGTTCAAATTCAAGTTCAAATTCTTTCACTTACTGAATTGCCTAAAACATCCTTCAGATGACCAGTATCAGTCTGCAAGGCCAGTCCTGGAAACTTGAACTGGTAACTAGAGAGTCATCAGGTCTTGGACAACATCTATTCTGCTGCTTGTGTTCTATGATTTCTAAGTGCTGTGCTAAATACAAAGAACTATAAAATGATTGCTTTGGAAGTGCATGGTCATTTAAAAATAGTACGAAGGCTGGGCACAGTGGCTCATACCTATAATCATAGCCCTCTGGGGGGCCAAGGCAGGAGAATCCCTTGAGCTCAGGAGTTCTAGACCCGCCTGAGCAAGAACAAGACCCCTTCTCTACTAAAAATAGAGAAGTTAGTTGGTGTTGTGGCAGGTGACCGTAGTCCTACCTAATTGGGAGTCTGAGGCAGGAGTATCACTTGAGCCTAGGAGTCTGAGGTTTCTGTGAGTTAGACTGATACCATGGCACTCTCGCCTGGGGCAACAGAGTGAGACTCTGTCTCAAAAACATTTAAAAGGAAAGTAAAAATAGAAATTGTATGAAATATGTTTAAATATCTGTTTATACACAACTCTTCAAATGTTTTAATAGCACATCTTATTTCAGTATTACTATTTATATTCACTATCTGCACATACATTCTTTTACAGGTATAGGTAGCTTATGTTTATTTCACACATTACTTATTTTACTTACTTATACTTCACATATCACTTTACCTAGAGTGAACAACATTAGAAAATACAGATCATGTTTTTGTATTTTTCTTTTTCTTTCTTTTTTCATTGGTTTATAGCTTGTAGAGTATTTATTTGTGGTGAGTGACCACTAAGTGTTGTTAAATGACTAGGAAAAACTCTTCAAATATATAAAAAGTATTTATATAGATCTAGCCAGTGCTTCTTCCATTGGGACAAGAAATAATACTACTAGGTAGAAGAATAGAAAAATTAGATTAAATATCAGGTAATGCTGATTACAGTTAGGTTATTGAAAAATCTCTACAACAATTTACATCAAAGAGGAAGAAAAAATGTTTATAGGGCACTTATGGTGCACGGATCTTGCTATACATTTAATGTTATGAAATTCTCACAGCAAGATTAGAAAGTTGTTACCATTACACTCATTTTACAGACAAGAAAATTAAAGTTCAGAGAGACCACATAGCCTATCCACGTTCATTTAGCTATAAAGTTGCTAGAATTCAAACCACATCTTTTGACTGACAAGCTTTCGCATTAGTTTCCCACCAGCATAGATGACATTATTCCAGTGATGTTATTTGAAGATAGCATTGATTTGCCTTACATGGGAGTTTTAAGGAAAACATCTTTGAAAATGCTTTTTCATTTGTGAATGCTTCCCAATTTTCCCTCATAATATTTCCTATGCTTCCAAAAGAAAATTTAATGTCAGTGATTAATCTCTATAAAATGTCTTAATTTCACAAAGTATATTTTATTTTAGCCAGAAGATAAGGAGCAGGATCCAAGATGGCAAATGATAAAGTGCCCCCCCACCCTGGTTTAAAGCATATTGACACGTTCTACAGTGTTGATAAATCTGGAAGATATTATAAGTGAAATAAGCTAGATACAGAAAGACAAATGGTCTATGACTCCACTCATATGAGGTACCTGGAATAAGCAAAGTCATAGAGGTAGAAAGGAGACTAGTGGAAATGGCTGGTGCTGGGAGGGAGGGGCGGTGGGGAGTTACTATTTCATGGGTGCAGAGCTTCTGTTAGGGATGAAGAGAAAGTTCTAGAAATGGGCGGCAATGATGGTGGCATGTATGTGTTTAATGCCCATGAACTGCACATTTAAAACTGGTTAAGATGGTAAATTTTGTTATGTACATTTTACCATAATTTTAAAAGTCCCCAAAGAAATGAAATATGCAAGGGGGGATGAAGAATGAATAAAGAAATAGAAACACATGCACAAAGGCACTGCCACACCTTAGAAATTTGGCTGGGGATGAGTGGGATAAATAGCAGCTTCTCATACTGAGATGGAAGGCTTCTGCTTTATCAGGCTTCTATGAAAGTTCAGTGCCTTATCTTCAGTTGACAAAGATCCGAGGCCAAATGGTAGAATTAGAATGGGAGGTGGCAAGGCAGGGACTTGGCTAAGTAGAAAGGGCAGAATTGCCCTGGCAGGTTAAGACAATGGTAATACAGGGCCCAGGAAATCCAAATGTCGTCAGTAGGACTATTCACGGACTGCGGCAGACGATGGGGCTTCCTGACCACATTCCGGGGGGCTCCTGCCTTGGCAGACACCAGTTTCCACAGCTTAACATGTGGCTCATTATATCAGAGCAGAGGGGCTGCTTCATTGGTCTGCAAGGCAAATTCGGTTCAAAATTTGAGTTGCAGCTATTTTATTTTCTTAAGCAGAATTGTTCTCTTACCTCCCAGATCTTCTCCAGCTGCCCAAGGATGTCAGAAACCCCAGGGAATAAAGGCCGACCCTGGAACATTTCAATAAAGATGCAGCCTGCACCCCTAGCAAAGGAAATACGAGTGAACTGACATTTTCAGAGAAATCACACATGCAAAACTGGACTGCCAGAATTTCTCCTCCTGAGAAATACTTTAGGGACAGTTAAGTAGGGACTACACGATATTAAAAGTCTTGAGCCAAAAACCAGGCCCTATGTCAAATAAAAATAAAAACAGCCTGCAGTTTTTTGTTAAAATGAAACACAATGAGCCATAGTTAGGAACACCGTATAGTTAGCCAACATTTTAAGTCATTTAAGCTCTTTTTATGAGAAGAGAGGAAATTACATCCCCAAATTACATACCCCTTTTCACAGAATCCAAGATGCTCTCGTTGTAAGAAGCATCATTATTTGATTAATATGTATCATTGAGAAACAAAAAACTATAAGCTAAACTATGACATGATCAGAATGTTTATTTATACTTATTGGAAGTATAAATAAACTGTAATAAGTTTAATTAGACACAGATTATTTTATCACGTATCATATTTGTACAGGCAAAAAAAATGGAACATTGAGTGAAATAAATTGATTTAGGTATTCCTAAAACTTTTTCATATCAGCATTTGACTTAGACTCTTTGATATCTATGTTTACCCACGTTATCATCCTCTGTATTAAGAGTTTGATGATGTAGCATTTCCTAAAATAATACGTAAAAGAACAGTCATTGGTGCTGGACTCCTAAACTGGCTTTGCAATGGACAAAGCATTAGCTTACTTTGACTCCTGCTTAAAGAAAGCAGCTAAACATGTCTGATTCACTCCTTCTCCACAACAATTTGCTTCCTAGGGTTTAGAAAAGAAAAAAAGGAGAAAGCTCTCTTGCTTGCCTTGCTTGCAGGGTTTGATTCCAAGTCACTCCTACTCCCTGCAAGGTTTTTTTGGTTTGTTTTTGTTTTTTTAAATCATGCAAGTTTTGAGGCCAGGTCATTTGATGTTCCCACATGTGCAGTCCTAACAAGTCACAACTGCACCTTCTGTGGTGTCCACTGTAAGGTGCTATTGATTATAAGATATGTAAGATGCTTCTTGATTTAACAGAAAATGTACATCTTTAAATAGATTAAATAGAATGAGATGTAAATTTTCTTTCCTATGTGATCAAACTGCAAGGTTAATTCACAAGGGATGTGAAGGAATAAGATTTCTTGGCTTATAATGCACATTTTTATTCTTATAAATTTCTTTTTTTTTTTTTTTTTTTTTTTTTAGACAGTGTCTTGTTCTGTTGCCCAAGCTGGAGTGCAGTGCTGTGCAGCCCAGGCTGGTCTCAAACTCCTGGCCTCAGGTGATCCTCTTGCCTCAGCCTCCCAAAGTGCTAGGATTATAGGCATGAGCCATTGGACCTGGCTTCATAAGTCTTTGGTGACTGCTTATAGATATTATCCCCATGGTCCAATTGGTCCCAATTTCTTTTTACTCCAAATCCCTTTCTCTATAACTCATAATTTTGCAAATTCCCTTCATCATTTTACCATTTTTATGTGGAATGATAAAGAAGAAAAATATAGGGCGGCGCCTGTGGCTCAGCAAGTAGGGCGTCGGCCCCATTTACCGAAGGTGGCAGGTTCAAACCCGGCCTCGGCCAAACTGCAAAAACAGAAAAATAGCTGGGCGTTGTGGCGGGCACCTGTAGTCCCAGCTACTCGGGAGGCTGAGGCAAAAGAATTGCTTGAGCTCAGGAACTGGAGGTTGCTGTGAGCTGAGTGATGCCACGGCACTCTACCGAGGCGATAAAGTGAGACTCTGTCTCAACAAAAAAAAAAAAAAAAGAAGGAAAATATAAGTAAAACATCTTAGTATAACCATATTATTAAAGATTTATTACCAAGTTTATTTAAAATATGGTCTTTAATATCCATATGTGCTTATTACACATAATAATTTTGACTTTTTTCCATATGTCTGTAGACACATGCTATTTAATTAACTTTTAATTGATTGTATAGGAGATGGCCAGATGAGGTGGCTCATGCCTATAATCCTAGCACTCTGGGAGGCCGAGGTGAGTGGATTGACTGAGCTCACAAGTTTGAGACCAGCCTGAGCAAGACCTCATCTCTAAAAATAGCTGGGCACTATGGCTGGCACCTATAGCCCCAGGTACTTGGGAGGCTGCGGCAAGAGAATCACTTGAGCCCAAAGAGTTTGAGGTTGCTGTGAGCTGTGAAGCCATGGCACTGTACCGAGGGCAACAAAGTGAGGCTCTGTCTCAAAAAACACAAAAAAAGATTGTGTAAGAGAAAGCAGATTTCTTTCCTTTTTTTTTTTTTTTTTTGAGGCAGAGTCTCACTTTATCACCCCTGGTAGAGTGCCTTGGTGTCACAGCTCAGAGCTCACAACTTCAGACTCTTGGGCTCAAGTGATTCTTTTGCCTCAGCCTCCCAAGTAGCTGGGACTACAGGTGTCAGCCACAATGCCTGGCTAATTTTAGAGGTCTCCCTCTGGCTCAGGCTGGTCTCAAACTTGTGAGCTCAGACAATCTGCCTGCCACAGCCTCCCAGAGTGCTAGGATTACAGGCCACGAGGCACCACACCCAGCCGAGAAAGCAGATTTCTCCACAGTCAAATTTAAGAACAATTTTTATCTTGTGTCTAGTTTGGGGACAGAATGTATGTTAAAGAAAAGTTGAAATTTAACTGTATCTTCTCATATCAGAATAGACAAGAATTGGTTTCATGACCTAATATTTGGTTTAAATTTAATCAACTAGATTTTTCTTAGGATCTTGTTAAAAAAAAAAAAAGAGAGAGAGAGAGACAGATATCAGGCTATATTATGCCAGAAACTTTCCCCCCCTCAAACAATAGGTTGTTTTTATTCCCCAATTTTTTTTTTTTTTTGTAGAGACAGAGTCTCACTTTATTGCCCTTGGTTGAGTGCCAAGGCGTCACACAGCTCACAGCAACCTCCAACTCCTGGGCTTAGGCGATTCTCTTGCTTCAGCCTCCCGAGTAGCTGGGACTACAGGCACCCACCACAACGCCTGGCTATTTTTCTGTTTTTGCAGTTCAGCCAAACTCCTGGGCTTAGGTGATTCTCTTGCTTCAGCCTCCCGAGTAGCTGGGACTACAGGCACCCACCACAACGCCTGGCTATTTTTCTGTTTTTGCAGTTCAGCCAAGGCCGCGTTTGAACCCGCCACCTTCAGTATATGGGGCCGGCGCCCTACTCAATGAGCCACAGGCGCCGCCCTTTATTCCCAATTTTTAAGGCCAATTTGAGTATGACAGCCAGATGTTTTTCCTTTTACTAATTTTTGCTATATAAGAAACATCTTGATAAGAGCTACCAGAATTTTGCTCAGACAAATGTAAGTCATGCATTTGGTAAAGAGTATCTTGAAGTGAACTCGTAGAATTATTATTATCTTAAAGTTCTTCATTAACTTGTATTGTAACTTGTATCTGTGTTCTTTTTGCTTCCTATCTTTAAAACAATGGATATAGTAAGTATAAATGAAACAATACATCAAGGACAATAAAATTGATGGAACACTGTGAAATGGTGACAAAGCGTCCTGGTTGCTAGCAATGGTCAGCTGAAAGGGAAGCCAACTGGGAAACCCCGCCAAATGGTCTCCACTCTGCCCCCCTGCTTTCTCCATATGCACTTGAAAGACTTCAGACCACTTTGTCTCAAAGTGAAAAATAAATGTGTGTGTATATAACATATATGTAGGGGAGGCGCCTGTGGCTCAAAGGAGTAGGGCGCCGGCACCATATGCCAGAGGTGGCGGGTTCAAACCCAGCCCTGGCCAAAAAAAACCTGCCAAACATATATGTAATTGGCTTATTACTTGGTTATAAAATAGAAGTGGAAATGTATTGGCTTTTAAAGACTTAAACCAACCCTTGATCTAGTTCCCAAACAACTTTCAGAAATTCTAGGGGGTCACAATCCCCTAGAAGGCTGAAGGCATTTTAAACATGGTTCAAAAAATATAGTCATTCCTAGATGTAGGAGATTTTTTCTCCCCCAAAGGCTTTCATTGCCCAGAAAAACCTTGTTGCTTTTTCATACTAGTAGCTGTAGGGAACCAAGAAGACCTTTCGTTGCACAATTTCTTAGTGTCCTTCATCTTCTATACCACTAGGATGGTATACAAAATTATGCAAATTATATTGGCAAAATCTAGAGAATTCAGGCCATTATACAAAGTACTATAAAGTAACATAAGAGGCTGGAAGTGGTGGCTCATGCCTGTGATCCCAGAGCTTCGGGAGGCCGAGGTGGGATGGTTACCTGAGGGAAGGAGGTCCAGACCAGCCTCAGAAACATAGTGAGACCTCATCTCCACAAAAAATATTTTAAGGCCCAGCAGGTGGGCTCATGCCTGTAATCCTAGCACCCTGGAGGCTGAGATGAGTGGACTGCCTGAGCTCAGAAGTTTAAGACCAGCTTGAGCAAGAGCTAGATCTCAAGTTTAAAAATAGCCAGGCAGGTGCCTGTAGTCCCAGCTACTAGGGAGGCTAAGGCAAGAGGATCACTTGAGCCCAAGAGTTGGAGGTTGCCATGAGCTATGATGCTGCTGCACTCTACCAAGGGCAACTGTTTGAGTGAGACTCTGTCTCAAAAAAAAGAAAACCTTAAAAATAGCCTCTCAGGAGTTAGTGAGTTATGACTATGTCACTGCACTCCAACCTGGGTGACAGAATGAGAACTGTCTCAAAAAAAAAAGTAACACGGGATGTTTGTGTTCCAGGGATAAAATGCTCATATTTGGTTTATATGGTTGAAATTCTTCATTTGCACTTCAGGGTAGGATGAAACCATCTTCTAACAAGTCTGAAGTCTAAATCCAACTCATATATAGTCACTCGCTGTGCATATATAGTATGTGTGTACTTGTGTGCACTTGTGCATGCCTTTAGCACAGACAAAAGTCCTAAATCAATTCTATTTCACTACCTGAAATATGCATAAGGACCATAAATATCAATGCAGTCATAACAACATAAGTCTGCACACTTTATGTTTCAAAGATAGAAGATGTTTTCTAGGTATAAGCATTGTTCTTTAAAAATGATACAATTTATCTTCCTTTTTGGAATTTGTCTTTTAGAACTTTTTTTTTAATTTTCTGCTTAAACTTAAGAATACAAATTGTGTGGCTGTCATCTATTTTGCTCATCCCAGACTAGCCTTAAGCAAACATTTTAAATATTCTGAACATTCAAGTCCAGATAGAGAACCAGCTCCTATTTCCTTTTATTCTGTTCTGTTCTTAAATCTTCATTCCTGTGGCTCCTCTTACCTTACATATCTGTAGGCTTCTCAGAGGATGTCTGCTCTGTGGAGAAACCCTTGGGGCAGCCCCAGGAGATGAAGGGGAACTTTACATGCAGGAGAACAAAAAGACAGGGTGGCATTAAACAGTGAATCCCCCCAGAATGGAGAGATGCACTGGGTCATTTTATTGCCCCAACTGTGGTTCCTCAGTGAAGTTAGAGGAAGCAGTTCACATGTTTTTTGTTTTTTCTGGCCCTTTTCTAAGTTTTTCTCTATTCTGAGCATGAACAAATTCTTCTGTAAAAGAGAAAAAGATTGCTCAAATTCCATAGGCAATCCCTGGAGAGAGAAAAAAAAAATCTTAGGAGTTTTAGGCTTCTCGGAGGTGTAAGGAGCATATAAAAAATGTTGTTAGGAGAAACCAATCAGTATTTCATTTTTTACTGCTGAGATGAACTCAGAACAACATAATTTATAGCAGTGACATGACATTTCCATTTGCTTTTCTCTGGATCACTCTTTATATTTGGAAGTTTGCAGTGAGAAACCTGTCAGTAAAGAATCTCTCGGGCAGAAATAACTTCCCATAGCCCTAAAACCAGCAGCTGCCCGAAGGCAGTACTGAACAGAGGACTTTGTGTGCCAAAATAAATCCTTCTTGAAAACTTAGTGTACCATGTACCATATGGATGAAACTTGAAAATATGATAAGCATATAAGCCAGACACAAAAGGGCAAATATCTCATGATTCCCCACTTCCATGAGGAACCAGGAATGGGCAAATTTACAGAGATTAGAAAGTAGAATAGTGATCATGAGGGGTTGAGGAGAGAGGGTAATAGGAAATTATTGTTTAATGGGTACAGAGGTTCAGAGAAGGAAAAGTTCTAGAGGGGTATAGTGGTGATGGTTATACAACAGTGCAATATACCAAATATCATTGTGTTGTACACTCGAAAATGGCTAAAAATAGTAAATGTTATGTATATTTTGACATAGTGCAAATTAAAGATTGAGAAATGACACTAGTGTTTTCCTCACTGAAGGCCCTAATGGAATCTTTTAAGGTCTGAAAAAGTAGGAGAAGAAGAAAAGACACCAGGAGATTAGAAAACATTGGTTGTAAGCTCTGGGAATAACTAATACGTCTTACTCACACATTTTCCATAATTAACCACAGCCCCTGTTCATTGCTGTGGGCCCCCCACGGACACTGCTGCCACCAGGCTTCTTGTGAAGGAAGGGCGCTCGCCCTGCGTGTTATAGTTGGTTTCTCTAAGACAAAGGGGCTAATGCTCACCCACTGTCATCTGCCTCTACAGAGGCATTCAGTTCGGACTCTATGGGGTCGCATGGCCTAGCAGAATAGGATTTATTTTCCTTTTCATCCTTTGTTAATTGGAAATCTTCTCCCTACTCAGTCCCCTCTTATCACTCTGCAAAGGGGAAAAATGGGGGGAGGAGTAGCTTAATGCAAATACCCTGTATCTAGCAATTAATCTGAGAATGAACAAATGGAAGATGCCTATTGTTCTATTTCTAGATTACATTTGTAGTTTTATCAAACAACAATGATAATGAAATGAATAAGAGTAACAACAATAATTTTAACTTACAACTGGATTTTTTTTTTTTTTTTGAGACAGAGTCTCACTTTGTTGTCCTCAGTAGAGTGCTGTGGCATCACAGCTCATAGCAACCTCAAACTACCCTTGGGCTCTAGAGATTCTCTTGCCTCAGCCTCCCTGTAGCTGGAGTTAACAGGCACTAGCCACAATACCTGGCTATTTTTAAAGACCAGGTCTCTTTTTGTTCAGGCTGGTCTCAAACCCGTGAGCTCAGGTGATGCACCCACCTTGGCCTCCCAGAGTGCTAGGATTACAGGCCTGAGACACTGCACCGGTCCTTCCAGTTGAATTTTTATATTGTAAGTATTATTATTATTATTCATGGTTAGATTTATGAAACACTTACCGATGTTTTGTGTAAGCTATAAAAAGCTATGAAAGACTCTTTAAGTCTTTCTTAAACGAGTCTTTCTTACTCTACTGGTAGAGTAGATGAAAAAATTACCCAGAATGTAGCATAGAAAATTGAGGAGATTAAAAATATGAAGGACAGAATAAGAAAGATGGGTAATAGAAGAATACAGTCTAATAATATCTCTCTGGAGATGGAGAAAAAGAGAATAGAGACAATAGAACAGAGGCAACATTCAAAAATAAAATGGCTCATGAAAGACATGAGTTCATAAATGGAAGAAGCACAATATATACCAAACGGGGTAAATAAAGATGCCACATAGTGAAAGTTGCATAATAAGAAAGGCAAAGAAAAAATTCTAAAAAACATCCAAAGGAAATGAGAGATCACCTGCAAAAGGAATAAACTCTTGAACAGCAATAGTGGAAGACAAAGCAGGAGAATTACATCTTTAAGATGTGGAGAGAAATGACTTGGCGCCTGTGGCTCAACAGGCTAAGGCACCAGCCATTGTACATCTGAGCTGGAGGGTTCGAATCCAGCCCGGGCCAGCCCAACAACATTGACGGCTGCAATCAAAAAATGGCCGGGTGTTGTGGCGGGCGCCTGCAGTCCCAGCTATTTGGGAGGCCAAGGCAGGAGACTTGCTTGAGCCCAGGAATTGGAGGTTGCTGTGAGCTGTGATGCCACGGCAGTCTATCCGGGGTGACAGCTTGAAGCTCTGTCTCAAAAAAAAAAAAAAAAAAGATGTGAAGAGAAAGGCTCGGTGCCTGTAGCTCAGTGGCTAGGGCGCCAGCCACGTGCACCAGAGCTGGCGGGTTCAAATCCAGTCCGGGTCAACTACAACCAAAAAATAGCTGGGCGTTGTGGCGGGTGCCTGTAGTCCCAGCTACTTGGGAGGCTGAGGCAAGAGAATCGCTTAAGCCCAAGAGTTGGAGGTTGCTGTGAGCTGTGACATCACAGCACTCTACCAAGGGTGACATAGTGAGACTCTGTCTCAAAAAAAAAAGATGTGGAGAGAAAATAGCAATCTAGAACTGTATCCCCAGTTGAGCTTCCTTTCAACAGTGAGGGTTTATCTTTGGAAAACAAAGAGTTTGCCATCAATAGGTCTACAATGAAGAAAATTATAAAACATTTATTTCAGGAGAAAGGAAAATTACCCCCCAAAATGAGAGCTAAAGTGCATGAAAGAATAATGAATAGTTCTCAATGTATTTGCACTTAATTTTTGAACATGCACAATAACCTGTACCTGACAATTAGGGAATACACAGTCTTCTTGAGCACACACAAAATAATTGCAAATACCGATCATGCACTAGGACAGTGCTTCTTACCCTAGCTTTGGTAAAATGAACAAACAAAAACAAGGTCTTTTGCAATATTTTGGCACTTTTAATTTTGAAATAATTGCAAACTTACAGAAAAGTTGCAAGAAGGGTAGAAAATACTCTCATATCTTTTAGATTCATCCATTGTTAATGTTTTGCCACTTTTATTCCATTATTTTCTTTCATTTTCTATTCTTTTTTTCTTCTTCTCTCTCTCTTTTGAAATAGAGTTTCACTCTGTTATCAGGCTAGAGTGGAGTGGCATCAGCCTAGCTCTAAGCAACCAGTTTAAGCAATCTTCCTGACACACAGCTAATCTTTTTATTTTTTAGTAGGGATGGGGTCTTGCTCTTACTGAGGCTGGTCTTGAACTCTGAGCTCAAGCAATTCACCCACCTCAGTCTCCCACAGTGCTAGGATTACAGGCATGAGCCATCGTGCCTGACAAGACTATGTAAACATCTTATCCCTTATCAAACTTTCCTCTTCTAGTTTAGCATTAATGATTCTTACGTCAACCCATTAACACTATGTTCATTGCCAAACAGTGAATTTTCTAACTCTGTCATTTCTTCTTCAGTTATTGGTTGGGATTCTCCCGTAAGGAAGAGCTTCCTGTCCTATCTAACTAGTTAACACTCTGGCTTCAGTACACACTTAAGAATTCTTATTTCGTTCAATAGGTTTTAATCCATTACTCTCATTTTACTTTGATAATCAAATTGTCCCAGATTTGGCCAAAGGCCTATTCAAGCTTCTTCCCATGTCCTTGTGACATATTCCCATCGTTTTTTGATCACTTTGTAAAAAAATTTTATGGTCCAAGAAGATGCTCCCGGCTCATCTAGTACATTTCCTGCCTCAGATTTAGAAGCAGTGATTTCTCTAAAAAGTCCTAGTTCTTTTTAGTAGAGCATAGTATTAAGAAATCAAGATTTGTGTGGTAGATAAATACTTAATTAAAATACAATAATAACAAATTTCTTTGTTAAAAAATATACCTGCCATCATCAAATGCAAATGCTCTCCGAGGGAACCACCTCAAGGCCTCAGACAAACTTCACAGATAAACCTTCCAAGGCAGTGGGATTGCAAATTAATACAGCACTTTTGGAAGACTTTACATCTTTTGCCTTTACCTGGCTGGAGCTGAAATATATTCTTCTTAGTAAAAATATCACAAGAATGGAAAAATAAATATCCAATGTACTCCATACTAATATGAAATCAATATATAAACAATTACATGCTCATAAGAACACTAAAACACTAACATAGTCCAGTTGGGGGGCAGAGGGAAGTGGGAGGGGTGAGTGGAGAGAAGGTACAGCAGAAGGAGGGAGGGGGTGAGGCGGGATCTCACCTAATGTGCAAATGTGAGGGTGTGTAACATGACCCGGGGTGAGCGGCTCTTCTACAAATGGAACTTTACCCCGAAAGTGAGAAAAATGTAACCTAAAAATTGTACCCTTATATTAATTTGAATAAAGTTTAAAACAAACAACAAAAAATTGCAAGCCAGGGCTGGGTGTGGTGACTCATGCCTATAATCCTAGCACTTTGGGAGGCTGAGGTGAGAGGATTGTTTGAAGCCAGGAGTTCCAGATCAGCCTGGGCAATAACAAGATCCTGTCTCCACAAGAAATAAAAAACAAAAGTTAACCAGACATGGTGGCTCACATCGGTAATCTAGCTCTTTGAGAAGCTGAAAGGAAAGTTCACTAGAGATCAAGAGTTCAAGACCAGGCTGAGTAACATAGCAAGACCTCATGTCTCTATAAAATTTAAAAACTATAGCTGGGCATAGTGGTGTGCATGTGAAGTCCCAGCTACTTAGGGAGGCTGAGCCAGGAGGATTGCTTGAGTCCAAGAGTTTAAAGTTGCAGTGGGCTATGATGACACCACTGCGCTCTAGCCCAGGCGACAGAGTGAGACCCTGTCTCATTAGGAGAAAAAAGAAGCCACTAAGGCAAATTAGCATATCACTGCCAAAACAACTAAACAAATATAGAAAAAAGATATCATATGCAAGAACCAAAGAAACAATAAACAATGAAATAGACTTAAAAGAACCTTTGCTTTAGATGTGTTAAGTCCTCAGAGAGAAAATTATAAAACTTTATTAAAAGTCATTAAAGAACTAAACAGACGAAGCAATATACCATGTTCAAAAATTGGAAGATAATACTGTATTATATAGGGAAATTATAACTAAATGTACCTTTATTTACAAAATATTCATTACAAAATCTTACAAAGATGTACCCAACACAAAGAATATTTTGTAAATATTTTCTAAAATATCATTCTCAAAGAGATTTTTTTTTTTTTAGACAGAGTCTCACTTGGTTGCTCCAGGATTGAGTGCCATGACATCAGCCTAACTCACAGCAACCTCAGACTCCTGGGTTCAAGCAATCCTCCTGTTCCAGCCTCCTGATTAGTTGAGACCATAGGCACCTACCACAACGCCCAACTAATTTTTCTGTTTTTAGTAGAGATAGGGTCTCACTCTTGCTCAGGTTGGTCTTGAACTCCTGACCTCAAACAATTCTCCAGCTTTGGCCTCCCACAGTGCCAGGATTATGGGTATGAGCCACGACACCTGGTCTATAATTTCTAATACACTTGGTCTACAATTTCTACTCCAAAGAAAATCCACTAGGATTTTTCATGAAACTTGAAACACTGAATCTAAAATTTATATGGAAAATCAGGAAGGAAAAATGGCCAAGACATTCGTGAAAAAGAAGATGAAGTGAGTGGACAGGCTTGTCCTGTGAGATACTCACTATTACCATGAGCTACAGAAATTAAAGATAGTGTGGCATTGGTATAAGATAGACAAATTGACAGCATAAAGAATCTATAAACAGGGTGGTGCCTGTGGCTCAGCGAGTAGGGCGCCGGCCCCATATACCGAAGGTGGCGGGTTCAAACCTGGCCTCGGCCAAACTGCAAAAACAGAAAAATAGTTGGGCGTTGTGGCGGGCACCTGTAGTCCCAGCTACTCGGGAGGCTGAGGCAAGAGAATCGCCTAAGCCCAGGAGTTGGAGGTTGTTGTGAGCTGTGTGACGCCACGGCACTCTACCGAGGGCGATAGAATGAGACTCTGTCTCTACAAAGAAAAAGAGAATCTATAAACAGACCTATGCACTTATGGAAACTCAATATATAAGCAATTGGCATGGCACATCACTGAAGCAATTAGGGTGAGACAACTGTGTAGCATATACAAAAGTCAATTTTAATGTATTAAGAATTTTAAATGAAAGAAAAAACTTTACAACCTTTAACAGAATGTACTTTTTAACAGAATATCATTCTGACCTCAGGGGGAAATAAAAGTTTTTAAACAAGAAACAAAAAGGGCTAATCATAAAAAAAAGATTGATGAGGTTAGCAATATTAAAATTAAGAACTCTGTTCAAAAAGACATCAAGATATAAAAACATAGCTTCTGAACTGGGAAAGGCTACTTGTAACTCACATAACCGATAAAAGATTAGTATCCTGGATACACGAAGAATTCCTATAAATCAATAAAGAAAGGAAGGGAAGGAGATAGAGAGACGAATAGAAAATGAACAAAAGATACAAACAAGCATTTTATAGAAGAGAAAACACAAATGGCCAGTAATCCATGAAAAGATATCCAAGCTCATTAGTAGCTGGGCGAATGCAAATTCAGAACACAACATGAAACCATTCTAGCCACTTGACTAGCAAAAGTAAAGAAAACTGATAGCACCAGGTTGGTGCAGCGACGCATAAGGGACTATAATACACTGCTTTTGTGTCAGTTGTTAGAGACACTTTGGAAAACCATTTGGTGCTATTTTATGAAGTTAAACATTCACATACCCTGTGACATAGCAAATCTATCTATAGGTCAGTACTCTAGAGAAATCCTTAAATATAAATACCAAGTTTGCTCTCGATAGGAAACAACCCCCCCCAAAATTAACTAATTGAAATGGTCACCAATAGGAAATAAAATGTTGCTATGTAGATCAACCTGGATGAATCTTAGAAACATACTGAGTGAAAATAACTAAGTCAGAGGAGACTGAAAGCAATATATTCCGTTTTTATAAAAAACCCAAAGCAGGTAAAGAAAAATAATACTTTTTTTTTTTTTTTTTTTTTTTTTTTGAGGCAGAGCCTCAAGCTGTCACCCTGGATAGAGTGCCGTGGCATCACAGCTCACAGCAACCTCCAATTCCTGGGCTCAAGCGAGTCTCTTGCCTCCGCCTCCCAAGCAGCTGG
>CAUYRH010024832.1:0-17668 GCA_963574655.1 Perodicticus potto | reverse complement strand
AGGGTCAGAAGAGATCAAACTTTCACTCTTCACAGATGATGTATATATGGAAAGCAACGGGGACTCTACTACAAAACTCTTAGAAGTGATCAAGGAATACAGCAGTGTCTCAAGTTACAAAATCAACACTCATAAATCTGTAGCATTTATATATTCCAACAATAGCCAATAGTAAAATAGGTTCTAGTTCCTTTTTAAACGTTTGGTAGAATTCTGACATGAAGCCATCTGGTAGCCAAGCTGAAAAAACAGTCAATGACTGTATTCCATTCACAGTAGTGCCAAAGAAGATGAAATATTTGGGAGTTTACCTAACAAAGGATCTGAAAGATCTCTATAAAGAGAACTATGTAATTCTAAGAAAAGAAATAGCTGAAGATGTTAACAAATGGAAAAACATACCATGCTCATGGCTTGGAAAAATCAACATTCTTAAAATGTCCATACTACCAAAAGCAATATACAATGTTAATGCAATCCCTATTAAAGCTGGGATTGTCATACTTTAAAGATCTTGAAAAAATAATACTTCCTTTTATATGGAATCAGAAAAAAACCTCAAATAGCCAAGAAATTACTCAGAAATAACAACAAAACAGGAGGAATCATACTACCAGATCTCAGACTATACTATAAATCGATAGTGATCAAAACAGCATGGTATTGGCATGGTATGGAACAGAATAGAGAACCAAGAGATGAACCCAGCTACCTACTGTTATTTGATCTTTGACAAGCCAATTAAAAACATTCAGTGGGGAAAAGATTCCCTGTTTAACAAATGATGCTGGGTGAACTGGCTGGTGAACTGTAGAAGACTGAAACTAGACCCACACCTTTCACCATTAACTAAGATAGACTCTCATTGGATTAAAGATTTAAACTTAAGATATGAAGGTATAAAAATACCAGAAGAAAGTGCATGGAAAACTCTTGAAGGAATCGGCCTGGGCGAATATTTTATGAGGAGGACTCCCTGGGCAATTGAAGCAGTATCAAAAATACACTACTGGGACCTGATCAAACTAAAAAGCTTCTGCACAGCCAAGAACACAGTAAGTAAAGCAAGCAGACAGCCCTCAGACAGGGAGAAAATATTTGCAAGTTATGCCTCCGACAAAGGTTTAATAGCCAGAATCCACAGAGAACTCAAACGTATTAGCAAGAAAAGAACAAGTGATCCCAACTTAGGATGGGCAAAGGACTTGAAGAGAAACTTCTCTGAAGAAGATAGGCACACGGCCTACAGACACATGAAAAAATGCTCATCATTCTTAATCATCAGAGAAATACAAATCAAAACTACTTTGAGATATCATCTAACTCCAGTAAGATTAGCCCACATGACTAAATCCCAAAACCAGAGATGTTGGCATGGCTGTGGAGAAAGGGGAACACTTCTACACTGATGGTGGAAATGCAAACTAATACATTCTTTTTGGAAAGATGTTTGGAGAGTACTTAAAGATCTAAAAATAGACCTACCATTTGATCCTATAATTCCTCTACAAGGTATATATCCAGAAGACCAAAAACCAGATTATAACAAAGATATTTGTACTAGAATGTTTATTGCAGCCCAATTCATAATTGCTAAGTCATGGAAGAAGCCCATGTGCCCATCAACCTGCGAATGGATTAATAAATTGTGGTATATGTACACCATGGAATATTATGCAGCCTTAAAGAAAGATGGAGACTTTACCTCTTTCATGTTTACATGGATGGAGCTGGAACATATTCTTCTTAGCAAAGTATCTCAAGAACAGAGGAAAAAGTATCCAATGTACTCAGCCCTACTAATGAACTAATTTATAGCTTTCATATGAAGGCTATAACCCAATTATAGCACAAGAATATGGGGAAAGGCATAAGGAAGGGTAGGGGGAGGATGAGTGGAGAGAGGATAATTGGTGGGACCCCACCTATGGTGCATCTTAGAAGGGTACAGGTGACACTTACTAAATGCAGAATATAAAGGTCTTAACACAATAACTAAGAAAATGCCATGCAAGCTCTGTTAAACAGTTTGATGAAAATATTTCAGATTGTATATGAAACCAGCACATTGTACCCCATGATTGTGTACACATTAATGTACACAGCTATTATTTAATAAAAAAGAAAATGTCTATGAAGACTATCTCTTTATTGCATCACCATACTTCTATTGAAGTGTGTGTGTGTGTATATATATATATATATATACTTTTGTTATATCTATAACTTCTTATTGTCCACAATTTTGTTAATTATTAGTTCTTCATGTATGGTCATCATTTGGGTATTTGTTAATAAAAGAAATTCTCAATTCCCTGTCTAGATGGTCTAGATGTACCAAATCAGAATTCTGGGGGAGGGCGGGGGTGTTCAGCAACCTGCTTTGTAATAACCACTCCGGGTGATTCAGATAGATGTCAATGAATGAAGAATACTGGCCTTAGGTATTTGGTGGGTGGAAACAATTCCCAGCCTAGCATCCTCCCTCTGTGATTTTTGTAATTCTAAGAGTAGTACTGGAATGTAAAGATGGGAATACATATTTCCTAAGATAATTCACCTGTTTATCTCACCTCTTTAACCTGTTTAAAACATTTTGCCTGACTCCGAGATAGTGAAATTCTTGCAGGTCTTTTGGGTTCCTTATCTTTTTTACATTTAGAATATCTGGCCTTCATTACCTTTCATTGCAATGATCACACGTACCTCTTGGCTTATCTCACTGTATTTGTTCTTCCTATGAGCTTTTCCTCATTAATAACCAAAATTCTATTTTGGTACCTGGAGGTCATATGAACAAATGATTGCCCCTATTTAAAACTTCATCAGTTATTGTCACTAAACACAGGTTTGCTACCTGACACCCAAGAACTGATCACGAGAGGCAAGTGTTGGTGAATGAATGGTGGTTTCCTCAAGCACTGCAACCTGAGGAAATGGCAGACTGTTGCCTCAAAGATCATCTCATCTTTCTCTGCTTACCAAGAAACTTATAAGAGGAAGAGACCTAGGGAGTATACAACAGAAAACAAGGTTTGTGTAAGTCATCATGACTTGTTAGATGGTTGTCAGCAAACAATAGGTTTTCTGGAGGATCTTGTCATCCAGTTGTCTATAGTTAGCCTGTTCTAGACTCTTAACCAGTTTTCCTTCAAGGTTGATCTGTTTTTCCTCAAGGGCATTTTCTAATCTTGTGTCAACAGCTGTGCAGGCAAGGAGCAGGTAAATTTTAAATTTTTAAGACAGAGCAAGCCAGAGCATACTGAAGGCAAAATGGCTTCCTTTTAGCTAGGCCACTGATACAGTCTGGGGTATGCTTATATTAACTTCCCTTAATTAAACCTTATAGGGCAAGGTTTATTGTGCCGATTTAAATTTGTGCTTTCTCCAGTGATGAGTCCCTAATGATTTAGTCACCTTTGTTCCTGGGTGAAATAAAGGAGAAGGAGACATCATTGGAGATTTTCTTTTTAAATGTACATTTATTTTAGGAGAAGGAGACATCTTTGGAGATTTTCTTTATAAATTTACATTTATAAATGTATATTTATTTTACAAAAAAGTTCATTTCTACTCTATTTTCAGAGTTTCTCCTTTTTAAGCAGTTTTTTAAATTATCAGCTCCAAAATAATCTGTAGGCCAAACAGGCATATTTGAGGGTAGCATATTCTGATCTCCTACAAATCTCTTCTGCCACTCTGCACTCATTTGGGATTTAGTTTTAGCTGCATCGACAACTTTTGTTTCCTTATAGAAGTGATTCTCTTTCAGGAGTTTATATGTTACTAACATCGACTTGAAAAATTCTTCCAAACCTTTATTTCATAGAAAAATCTTATTCTCCAATATTACCTAATCATGAAGGCTTCTCTGTTATTCCAATTCATTATGATTATTTGAAAATTATTTATACCTTCTTACAAATTTTTCTTACTGTCTTATAAATAATTTAGTACCTTTTGTTTTAACTACTTGACAAGCACATAGGAACCAGACATGACCTGTGAAAATCGCAGTATAATACCAGCCACTTAATAGGTGTTCAGTAAGTAAGTGTGAAATGTTTAAATGAGTTGTCAAAATTCAAAATTCCCAATATATATGGAAAATTATATTGACACCAAACATTTAGATTAGGTAAAGATTTTATATTACTGAAAATCTGGAAGAGAATACACGTTTGATTTAATAAGAAATAGAATTGATAAATTAAACACTGTAGATAACACAATGGTATTTTGAATACTTTTTATTCAAATTCTACTAAAAATGGTAGAATATAATTTTAATAATTAATTTAGATTTTATGAATTACTTTTTCTTGTTTTCTTATTCTCATTCCTTGAAAAAACCCCAACAATCTAAAATTATATCGGCCTTGCTTTGTTGGCTAGAAAGGAAAGTTGCAATGAATTATCTTGTCATAAAATAGAAATGATCTTAATGGAACAATATTTTACTGTTGATAATGGGTGTTTGTAAGTGTTGTTGTTCTTTCTAAAGAACAACTTATTAGTTGCATAATGCATTAAGTAAAGGGATGATTTCAGCATTCTACCTAAGCTAACAGTCCTCTTCCTTTTCCTTTATTGTTGTTTATCAAGCTTTTATAGCCCAGTAAGCAACTTCAGGGAGATCATTTATGCCATGACATCCAGAAATGTCTACTTCATCACTTCCTTCCAGGGCATGGTTTCAATGACTAATTCCCTGGGGACCATTAAATTTCCATTCTTCACTGAAGTACACAAATTCTGCCTCCCATATTACCCAGTGGTAGGGGGCAATAGGTAGACATGCAATAGAACTTTAGGAAGATTAGTATTGAGTGAGTTTCTGACACATAAAACAACCTTTCAAAAGTCTCTTCAACAAGATTTTCACATGAGATACCTGCACTTAGCGTAAGGAAAAAAAAAGACTTTATCACAATTGAAATGCCTGACAGATATCAACAGTAAGCTTTTCACTATAGACTGGGCTGAGGCCTTCACAAATTCTTATGCTGAAGCTTTCACCTTCAATTTGCCTGTATTTAGGAATAAGGTCTTTAAGGAGTAATCAAGATTAAATAAGGTCAAAAGCCTGGGAAGCCTTACATGAAATCTAAGGATGAGATCTAGGGACTCAATAAGGAGTAAAAATATGAATGTGCACAGTGCATTTATAGTTTAGTCTGTTAGTAACAATTATTTATTCATTTAAATAACTCATTAAGGGTTTTACTATGTGTGCAGCACACTCAGGAGTGCTGGGGAAACAGTGGTGTGCAAAATCCCCAGTCATCATGGAGCCTAAAAAAGTAAGTGGAATAGGACAGATAATATATGCTTAAAAAAACATAATTAGTATAATTTTCAGGAAGTAAATACCATATGGAAAAGAAAAACAGGAGCTGGGACAATGAATGATTTGCTTGGGTTTTTTTAGATCTCACAGTGAAGAGGACAGAGCGTATCCTCATGGAGCTTCAAATCAAATGATAGTAACACCTTAAGCACAAGGGGGTCACTGGAACACAGAGGGAAAATCTCTTACCTAATTTTGGGAGGTCAAGAAAGTCTTTACTAGGGAAAAGAAGGTTAATAGAATGGAATGGCTAAATAAGTCACCTTGGAAAGAACAAGATGTGGGCCGGAGCCTGCTCTCCTATGAGAGCTTGCTAGTCGAATATCCTCTCTGATTCTTTTCTGTCTTGTATAAGGGGCCTTATATAACTCTTTCAGAAAGGTTGGTGTTCAAGTCTCAGAATAGGAAATTGCCTGGCATAGTCCCAGCAATAGAAATGTTTCACAGAGAATCAAGGCAGTAATGAAAAGCATTAAGGCAGATCAGATCATGTAGGTCTGTGCTAAGAAGTTAGAAGTGTATCTTGGGGCAACAGGTATAAATCTCTTGGCCATTTAAGAGTTTTCAGATGATTGAATTATATGTGAATTATATTTTAAAAATCACAGATTTTAAACTTTGTTATTATTTCACCTATGTTTCCTAAGTTTTCTATAATGAAGAGTACTTATATAAATTTTAAATTCTTAAAGTGTTTGAGGAAAAAAAATAAGTAAATTATTCAAGAAAGGTGAAATGTCTAAAGTTGGCAATATTCCTGCATAAACACATTAGATCACTGTTTACTAACCTTCAAATAAGTTCAGTAGTCCATTGGTTTTGGTATCTTAGGCTTTGATGACACAGAAATGATAGTACATTACATTCTTCATGTAATGTTTAGGATTATTTGCATGCATATATTTTCTTGCTAAAAAGGACTGAGCCACAAAAACTTAAATACTCTGGGAATTCTGTTGCATCATCCAATATGAAAGTTTTCTGGGTTTGACTGACCGATCTATATAAGATATGCTAATGTTGGTTCCATTCTCATCCTACAACCCAGAAATTCCACTCACTCCTATATACATGCCCTTCAGAAACCCTGTACAGATGCTCACCAAGGAAATTTGTGAACAGAATAAATTATAAACTCATCAAATGCTCATCAATAGTAGAATGGGAGAAGTATGTTTTGCTATATTCAGACAAAACAGAATAGTATACAACACAAATAATATATTACCACCACACACAGCAATATGGATAACTCTTACAAATATAATGTTAGGTAAAAATGATCAGACAGAAGCAAGTGATACTCTAAGGCAGCCAGTCCCCAAACTCTTTGACACCAGACACTGGTTTCACAGAAAACAATTTTTTCCCACAGACTGGTGCTGGAGGATAGTTTTGGTGTTATTCAAGCTCTTTATGTCACCACTTTAGATTATCAGGCATTACATTCTTGTAAGGAGTGTGCCCACTGAAGTCCCTCCCATATGCAGTTAACAATAGGGTTCACACTCCTATGAGAATCTAATGCTGCACCTTATCTGACAGCATGTGTGGAGCTCAGGCAGTGTTGTGAACTATGGGAGCTGCTACAAATGCAGATGAAGCTTCACTCACTCACGTGCCACTCCCTTCCTGCTGCGCAACCCAGGTCCTAACAGGCCAGGGATAAGTGCCAAGTCCATGACCCAGGGATTGGAGACTGCAGCTCTAAGGTATGTACGTGTGTATATTTTTGCTTACACACCAGGAGGGTATGATGCCTACTTTTGTGTCAACTTTACTGGGACACGGGGTACTCAGGTATTTGGTCAAAGATTATTCTGGGTGTTTCTGTGAGAGTGTTTTGGATGAAACGATTTTATGAACAACAACGATTTTATGATTTTCTTTGTTTAAGAAAAATAAACAAAAGGGACTTAAACTGAAAAGCTTCTCTGTAGCTGAGGACACGACATTAAAGCAATAGACAACCTTCAGAATGGGAAAGGATATTTGCATGTTATGAATCTGGCAAAGGGTAGATAACTAGAATCTACAGAGAACTTAATGAATAAAAGAAGAGTAAACAATTCCATCTATCACTGGGCAAGAGACATGAACAGAACCTTCTCTAAGGAAGACAGAGTAATGGCTAACAAACATGAAAAAAATGCCCATCATCCCTAATCATCAGAGAAATGCAAATCAAAACCACCCCGAGATATCACCTAACCCCAGTGAGACTAGCCCACATCACAAAGTCTCAAAGCTGCGGATGCTGGTGCAGATTTGGAGAGAGGGGAACACTTTTATGCCATTGGTGGGACTGCACATTAATACAGCCTCTTCATAAAGAAGTATGGAGAATCCTCAAAGAACTCAAATTAGACCTTCCACTTGAACTTGCAATTCCAATGTTAGGCAGCGACTCAGAAGAAAAAAAATCATTTTCTTTTAAGGATATTTGTACTAGGTTGTTTATTGCAGCTCAATTTACAATTGTCAAGATGTGGAAGCAAGCTAAATGCCCATCAACCCAGAAATAGATTTACAGACTGTGGTATATGTATACCATGGAATACTATTTAGCCATAAGAAGATGGAGACGTTACATCTTTTGTATTAACCTGGATGGAGTTGAAACACATTCTTCTTAGTAAATTATCATGAGAATAGAAAATCAAATATCCAATGTACTTAGTACTAATATGAAGCCAGTAGATGATCTAATACATGCCCACATAGGAGAAAAACTCAATTCAATTGAGGGGGATTAAAAAGGAGGTTATTAGGGAGAAGAGGAGGGGATTGGTGTGCTCTGACTTAAGGGGCACAATGTAAGGGTATATGGCATACCTCCTAGGTACAGGACACAACTACCAGAGAGACTCTGCCTAACAAATGAGAACATTGTAACCTACTTGTTTGTACTCTCCCCTGAGTCTGAAATATACAAAAATTACTAAAAAGCTAGTAGATTGAATTAAGTAGATTTTTCTTCCTAACATGGGTAGACTTCATGAAATTAGGTGAATGAATCAATAGAGTAGAGAGGCTAATTTCTACCTGAGTAACAAGCAACTGCTCTTGGTGACTTTTTTTGACCTGAAACACTGGCTTTTTTCCATGTTGGGACTTGAAATGAAACATTGGTTCCCTTTGGGTCTAGAGCCTGCCGGCCTTTGGAGTGGCATCTGACTGGGTGACTCACTCCGCAGGGTTTGGGGTTGTCAGCCTATATAATCTCATGATCCATATCTTCTGATAAATCTCACTATATAGGTAAAGGATGTATACATCTTCTATTTCTGTTCTTCTGAAAAATTTTGTTTTTTTTGTTTTGTTTTTTTTTGAGACAGAGCCTCAAGCTGTCACCCTGGATAGAGGGCTGTGGCATCACAGCTCACAGCAGCCTCCAATTCCTGGACTCAAGTGAGTCTCTTGCCTCTGCCTCCCAAGTTGCTGGGACTACAGATGCCCACCACAACGCCTGGCCATTTTTTGGTTGCAGCCGTCATTGTTGTTTGGCCGGCCCGGGGTGGATTCGAACCTGCCAGCTCAGGTGTACATGGCTGGTGCCTTAGCCTGGTGAGCCACAGGCGCTGAGCCTCTTCTGAAAAATTTTGATTAAAACACTGTGTTTTCCAGGGTAATAGTAGCTGTTCATTAATCTAAATTGAGTGAACTACTCAACTGTAGCAAAATATTTTGATAAAATAGGTTGGGTCCAAATATTAGGGACCACTTTTTTTCCAGCTTTGCAGGAATTTCCACTTAAGAGCAAATTTATAAACCCTTTTTGATGTTGGAATCAAGACTTTTAACATTAAATGAAAATAAAAAACATGGAACATCATCAGCGTCCAATCACAAATATTTTACTATACTTGGTTAGCCCAAACCAAGTTGATCTATTGGTTAGAGGCTATGGCGTGAGCCAATCTGTTCCCTCGAGTCCTTCCTTTTTCTAAAGCCATGAAACAAGCTTTTCCTTACAGGTATTCTAGTAGAATGAAGCCGTGGGATCACTGAAACTATATTTGGCAGCTTTGATATAAAGTATTCTCTGATCTGTACAAAAGCCCTATCACCAGAGAGTTCTGAGTTACCCTGCAATAGAAGAATGAAGCCTTGGGTGACCTGGGTCAGCTCAGTGCAAAACACCCAGAGAAAAACCATTTGTAGAGTTTTGTGTACGACTCTCCCTCTAATATGTTTTAAAGTCATTTTTAGCAGCTTGCCCCTACAAAAAAGCGCAACACTGAAGCTCCTGTGGGAATCTCAGTACCTGGAGGATATCGAGTTTACTACTTTTGTAGATAAAATTGTACAAAAATGTTGCTTATATAGAAAGAGTGGTGGATAATGATCACGTGGTTTCTAAAACAACCATTCAAAATCATTCAGTCAAAATCACAAATTGTACCATGAAATTTCTCCCTTTTTTAAAAGGTAAAATACAAATCATTGAACTGTTTTTTAGTCAGTAAAGAAACAAATAAATAAAAACTGTCGCTTACTTGCATGGATGCCATACCCCCCCCACCCCACCGCCATACAACTCCTATTTTCAAACAAACCCGGGAATATTAAAATATTAGCAGGTAGCAAGAAAAAGTACCTAAAACTGTTCATGTATTTTCATATTGCCAAGTAGAAAGGATAATGCTTTAATGGATTAGCAATTCCTCTCATTAGGAAATGTATCCAAAGGCAGTAAAAATATCATGCTTCCCGTGTAACTGGATTTTTATATTTACAAAACTTCCCATATTTTGCTGACACCATTATCACCCATAAAAATAAAGCTATCCACCCCCATTCCTTATGGCTGATATTTCCTTGATACTGTTGAAACTATTAACACATTTGGTAACTCTCTTGTATTTCTTAAATATAAGTCTTGGCACTTTTCATCAAAAGCTAATTGGAACTTTTCCCAAAAAAGTCCGTTTAGCAGTCTGTCAAAAAAATCGTGAGTCAAAAACTGCTATGCTGAATGCTTTCAGTTTTCTTTTGAGTTTCCTCAACCACTCCAACCTTCCAGAAACTCTGGACATCCAAGTGGAGCTTTCTAGTACGAGGTCATTTTCAGTCTCTATTAGATGCAAAACCCTAAGTTCTCACAAATACTACCATGTTTTAATTAATCATTTGTTAATCTGAAAGCCAAATGCTATATTTCCTGGTAGAGAAAAAAAAAGCTATCAGATAGCTTCCTTTTTTCCTCCTCTATTTTGGCACAGGGTCGGTGGAGATGATCAACATGGAGGTTCATGGTTTTAGAGAGAGACTCTCAGTCTCTCCAGAATCATGGAAGGAGTCTATTCTATCAATGATATGACCATATTTTACATATTTAAACACATCCTGTAGTCCCCAAGTCTCAATGTATCCCAAGATAAAGTATCATTTAGCTTCGCTAAGAGGGACAAAGCAGACTGGGATTGAACATGAATCTGATCCGGCATGAGAAATCTTTGGCTCCTATGAAGATTTTTCAGCCAGTCAAGGGTAATAACTAAACAGGTAGCAGGATCTTAGATGTAGTGAGATGCAGAAGTGAAAAGTGAGAAAGGTAACCTGTGTGAAGCAGAACATCATATTCTAGAGGTAAAACGACCTGAAGTGGCCTCCAGAGCAAACAAAGAATAGGAAAAATAAAATGACTTAGCAAGATCTAAAATTCAACAAACTTCTGTGAGTGTCTAGGAAGTGTTAGAAGCAGTCAGTGGGAAAATAATCCTCTGAAGCAAATTGGAAATGGAAACGTGAAACACAAATGTGGAAAACAGTGGTACTATAGGATTTTCAAGTTAACCAACTAATTGGTAGAAAATTCAACTTGTTTTAATAATGAGCTAGGATACAGAAAAGAAATTGGATTAAACTGAGAATATCAAGATATGAAGATCAGTTGAAATAAAAAAATATGGATTATTCCTCCTGGTAAGTTAGACTCGAAACAGAAGATTGATTGATTACAAGTGGTGAGTGGGGACAAGTTTCTTTTGCATGGCACAGTTCCAAACTCCAATTATGTGTGTCAATTCCAAATGCTACTAGGACAATCCTGTGCTCTTTCACAGATGAAATAGTGGTTTTGAAAGATAACATGAAAATTTCTAGTTTAGGTTTTGAAAAGACAATAAAATTAAGTTTATTTCTATAATCATGTGCCTGTTTCAATCTTAAAAAGAAAAAAAATAAAACAGCAATTCTTTATACTTATTTAGGCCAGTAGTTTAATTTTGTAACTAAAGGTCTATTTTTTTAATTTTTTTTTTTGACACAGAGTCTCACTCTGTAGCCCTGGGTAGAGTGCTGTGCTGTCAACTTATCTCACAGAAACTTCAAACTGTTGGGCTCAAGCAGTCCTCATGCCTCAGTCTCCTGAGTTGCTGATACTTCAGGATTGCGCCACCACACTCTGCTATTTTTTTCTATTTTTAGTAGAGACAGGGTCTCATTTTTGCTCAGGCTTGTCTTGAACTCCTGACCTCAAGCAGTCCACTTAGCTCAACCTCCCAGAGAGCTAGCACTACAGGCTCGAGCCTCTATGCCTGGCCTGATAAAAGTCTACTTGGTAAATCTCTAAAGGACCTTGATGTAATGTTATTATGATCCTTTTTTTCTTTGAGCTTGGTAGGTGATAATTTATATACAAGTTCCAAAAGTGTCTTCAGCAAGAACATCCTTTGCCCTGCCTTGTTTACCTCACATTCCAAGGACATAAGGGGTTTTCCCTTAGACATCAACCTATGAGTGTCATATCTGCCCTAATTTTCACAAGGAACCCTGATTAAGTCATTTACCTGGGAATAAAATTTGTTTTACGGTGGACAAGTATACTAAACAGGATTTATAGGACTCAGCTTAGATGTTGAAAAAATCCTATATTCAACTATGAGCTCAAATGCACCGAGACCTTCTGAGGCCATTTCCATATCTATAAAATCAAAATCATAATGTCTGCTTTGTAGGTTTGTTATGAAGGTTTGGTTCATTTTCTAGAACTCTTAGTAGATATTAAACTAGTAGAAACTTCTTTTATACATATAAGAACTTGAAATACAAACTGTCCACATGGGGATAAATTATAGTGACTAAAGTAAAGTGGAGACATGTGACTATGCATGCCTTATCTTTAGGATTTTAGCATTTCAGTAGCAGGATAGCTTTTTAAGAAACAACTCAGAAATGCTTTGCCAGGCACTGTGTTTGTCCCTGGCAACATGTAGTTCAATAATATCAAGTCCCTTTCCCTTGAACAAGTTAGTGTGGAAGCAGATGGGCAAACAATTTCAGAGTTGTGTCGCACGGTTAGATCTATTTATAATGTTATTTCATACTCACGTGGATAAGAATCAGGAAGGGCTTTAGTCCTACACTGGCTAAGGGAAAAAAAGCATTTCTGTTAAAGTTCTGGAGGACATCATGCAGAGCTTAGCCTTGAACAAAATGCAGGAACTTACTAAGGAAGGCCATTCTAGGTAGACAAAAAGGGCTCAGAAAAGGTATTCAGGCAGGTACAATGTGACTGAAAATCTCTAAACACTTTGATGGTATTAGACTAAAAGATAATTTTTTGTCTTTTATAGAGGCATGTTTTTACAAATTTTAGCAGTTATGTGGGATTACCATGCTTTTCCACTTTCCTGGGGCAGAGAAAAAAGCAGAAAGCATTTTAATACAATTATTAAAGTCAACACACAAGATGATTTGTTACAATACTTTGAATATGTAGCAGCAATCTCATTAAAATCAGATAAAAGATGCTCACTATTATTTAATATATTTTGGTCTGTTGAGCAATGCAATAGTCTAGGAAACTTTATGGTAAATATCAAGGAAAATATAAAACTATCATTACTTGTATATGACAAGAATTTCTTCCTGGAAAATCCAAAAGGGTCATACTATTGAACTAAAGTATAAATTTAGTTTATTTACATAAAAAAGTGATAGATGTCTTATGTCACCAGCAGTTAGCAAAGATACCGTGGGCAAAGAGTCCATTCATAATTGTAGCAACAACCAAAATACTTGGAAATAATTTTAACAAGAACTCTTCTGAATTGAACTAATCTGAATATTTTTGCTGAGAGATGCAAAGAAGACTTAAAAATGGAGAGACATACCGAGTCCACAGATGGTAAAGTGGAATATGATAAACCAATTCTCTCTTTTTTTAGATTTTATGCAAATCTTTTAGAAACCATAGTGCATTTTTTTGAACTTCAAAATATGAATTCATTCCTGGCCTATCTATGCAAACAATTATTGAGAATTGTAAAGAAACAGTTTAAATATGATAATCAGTGTGTACTTAAGTATAGCATTTATCAATACTTACATACATTTACAATGAAACCATAAAAATTAAAAGATTTCAATATTAATACAAAAAATCCACAGGTCTACCAAATGAAATATTTAGAAAATAGATAAGTATGTAAATTTACTATGTAATAAATCAGGAGACAAAGTCAGTAAGAAAATGAAGTGTTATTTTAAAATTAACATGCTCAAAGTTGCTAACTCCTTTAATTAAAGGTTCCACATGCTGCGTACAAATATAAATAAATTATAGAGAAAATGTAATGATTTAAATCAAAATAATAAGGACAAAAAAGATGGAAATTTACTCCATTTAAGATGAGATATGGTTGTGCAAGGATATAAGAGATCACAAAGGAAAAATTCAATATTAAATTCTACAAATTACCCTATACAAAAACTTACAACTGCTGTGCTTCAAAAAGTACCATAGATATAATTACATGATAAATGTAAAGTATTTTGAAACAAATGAAATAAAGATGCCTTAAATTAGTAGCCTTAATACGTTTGAAGAGAGTAAACAAATGTAAGCTTGAAAAATAGTAAGGAAACGACAATTTATAGAGTGTGAAATACAAATATGTAAGAAATATTTCAATAAATTGATTGATAAGACACCTTAATTAAACTGAGACATCCTTTCTTTTGCCAGAAAACTAGAATACAGTGATTTCTTTTTGTTGTTATCGCAAAAGAAAATCTACTTTGTATGTGTGATGATAATGGCATTCATATAATTTTCAGGGAAGTACAAATCTAGGAAATATGAGCTTCTGAAAATTTATTTGTTAGTATATATGAAGAGATGTAACACGTTCTTATTTCTAGACCAAGTGATGTACTTCCTAGAAATTGTTTTAAGAAAATAAATATCTAAGATAATACATATTAAACGAGTTGCTCATCACATTAATTTTTAATCAAGCTTTTTATTTTATTTAGGCCTAGAGAATACTTGTAAAGCTAGTATAGAGAGTTCCATTATATCCACATCTAGTTTCCCTATTACTAACACCTTAAATTAGTAATATACTTTTGTCAAGATTCACAGACCAGTATTGACACATGATTACTACCTAAAATCCAGGCTGCATTCAGATTTCCTTAGTTTTTGCCTGATTGTCCCTTTTCCAGGATCCCATTCCGAGCCCCACACTACAGTGAGCTCCTTTTCCTTAGGCTCCTCTTAACGCTGATATTTTCTCAGACTTTTCCTTATTTTGGAGCCCTTGACACGAAAGAATAAGTGAAAGAAATACAGCACAGACAACATAAAACTCATCATTGCAAAAACACACGTTTGCATAACAAAGTATTGTAAAAATACTGTCTTTAAGGTCAATTTAAATATGCTTCTAGAAGTTTCTGAATTTTTTAATCTTCTACACCTACTTTTCTTTCATGATCAGAAATGTAATTTCCAAAAACTAAATTGAAGGTGGTTTTTCCACTAAAAGGATATGTTTAACAGATGGCCTGGGCATATTTATTTATGTTGGCTGAATAGTGTATTCACTCCGTGGGACACAGCTGCAAGTCCACAGACAATTTTTTTTTCTGTTTCCTTTGTGTTCCCGTAAGTGACCCCTAGTACACACACACACCCAGACTCACACACAGACAAATGCATTCTTTCTTCAGTTTGTTAACAACATAGAAGTACAACCTAATAAATATTAATGTTGATACATGAATTAAATCCTGATTAGATTCCTAGGTTCTTTTGATCATCCTTCAATAGAATTTGATTTCATGAGGGATTTCACCACATTAAAACATTTTGGGGGAGGATCTCTAACAAGATAAACATATTGTCAAGTTCTGGTGTCAACTTTTGGCTATCAAAAAGTTTAATTAAACTTTCTATTTGAAGATAATTGCCAATCCACATGCCATTGTAAGAAATTATACAAAGAGAGCTTATGTACCCTGGATGCAGTTTTCCCAGTGGGAAAATCTGGCAGGGCTTTGGTACAATCCACTGATCGAATTCAGATTTCCTTGGTTTTGCCTGTGTGTTTTATTTCTACGCCATCTTATCCTATGCATAAGTCCATGCATTTACCACCATAGTCACAATAGCCATCACCAGAAGGGTCCCTCATGTTACCCTTTCCTTATCAAATCCATCTCCTTTCTAACCTTCGACCCTCCATCTCCAACCCCGGGAAGACACTAATTTGCTTATAATTTTTGTAACTTTGTCACTCAAGAATGTCATGTATGTATATTAATACATATACTCTGACCTTTTAAGATTCATGGGTTTTTTAATCCCTCTTAGCATATAATTCCCTTGAGATCTATCCAAAATTGTTGTGTGTGTAATAGTTCTTTACTTTTGAATGCTGGGTAGCATTCCATGGTACGGTGTATCAGTGTTTGTTTAATATTCATCTGCCGAAAAGTATCTGGGTCATTTCTGTTGTTTACAGTTTTTGGCTCTTACGAGTAATGCTGCTATAAAAAGTTCATACAGGTTTTAGTGTGAACATAATTCTTTATTTCTCTGGGATAAATGCCCAAAAATATTTAGTTGCATATTTAGTTTTCCAGAATTTGCCAAATTGCTTTCCTTTAAGTGATCCTATCCTCCTACCTATCCTAATGAGAAAACAGAAACATAATCACAGTAGCTAAAATGCTTGTAACAAATTGCCAGGATAGATATATAGATACATCTTTAATCTTTACAGTAAATTTTGTTTTTATTTTTTTTATTTTTTTTTGAGACAGAGCCTCAAGCTGTCACCCTGGGTAGAGTGCTGTAGCATCTCAGCTGACAGTAACCTCCAATTCCTGGGCTCAAGCGAGTCTCCTGCCTCCGCCTCCCAAGTAACTGGGACTACAGATGCCCGCCGCAATGCCCGGCCATTTTTTGGTTGCAGCCGTCATTGTTGTTTGGCGGGCCCAGGCTAGATTCGAACCCGCCAGCTCAGGTGTACGTGGTTGGCGCCTTAGCCCATTGAGCCACAGGCGCTGAGCCTTTAAAGTAAATTTTAATGAAATGTAGTATGCAATCGGAAATGGTCATGATTATAAATGTAGTTTAATGATTTTTCACAAATGAGCACATCTACTCCGTGATCAGGACCCAGGACACGTAACAGAGCATTACTGGACTTTCGGCAGACTGCTTAGACTCCTGTCGGGACTACCCCAAATCCACACCCCTAGGGTAACTGTACCCCTGATTTCTAACACCAGACAGCATTCTTGTCTACTTTTGAACTTCACACCAACATATTCATATTGTATATTCTTTTGCATTTGGCTTCCTTGGTTTTGCATTGTGTTTGTGAGGGTAATTCATAACGTGGCATAACATGGGATGTGGCCTGGCTGGTTCATTTTCATTGTTGCATAGTATTCCACTGTGTGAATTTATTATGATGAAGTTATCTATTCTCTTGTTAAGTACATATGATTGTTTCCAATTTTCCACTGTTATAAGTAACACTGCTACAAACATTCTTGCATATATATATATATCACTTTATAAACATGTTGAAGCATTTCATTTGAGTGTATACCATGTCATGAGAAGAATTCTGATTCAGGGGGTATGTACACATCCAGCTTTAGTAGATGTGGTCAAATAGGTTGCCAAAGTGGCCATGCTAATTTATACTCTCACTGACTCTATATGAGAGTTCTATATTCAAAAATTTATTTTAAGTTTCTGTACTTTTTACATGAGATTGAGGATGTTAAAAAGTTTGTTGATGTCATGTTGTGATGATAAAAGTAACTGCTTTGAACACAGGGTTGTCTAACCCCAGTGATATTCTTTTTTTTTTGCAGATTTTGGCCAAGGCTGAGTTTGAACCCACCACCTCCTGTATAGGGGCCCGGCACCCTACTCCTTGAGCCACAGGCACTACCCAATATTCTTTTTTTTAATTGATCATAATGTCAAGTGTTTGACTTATCTTCTACCTCTTCCATAAGAGAATGTCTCATACATTTTTTACCTTTGGTGTCCTTTTACTCAAG